>NRSZ01000226.1:0-10619 GCA_002901185.1 Tolypocladium capitatum
GCCGAAGGCCGCGACGCAGGTGCGCAGCGTGCGCCGCAGCGGCGAGGCCGCGAGGCGCGTGATGCGCGCGTGGTGCGGGAAGGACGCGCGCAGGGCCGCGCACTGCTGCTCGCCGAGCGGCGTCAGGTCCGGGTCGCGCAGGGCCTCGTTCTCGACCGAGAGGTTGTGCACGCCCTGCGCGTGGCGCACGAGGTGGATTGTCGGGGCCATTCTCAGGGGGCCGGCGAGTTGTGCGACGTGGTGGGTGAGTCGACTCGCACGGCTGCCCGATGTCGAGCATTTGGGCTCCTCCGGTTTCGCCCTCCTCGGAGTGCCTGCCCCGGTGCCCCGCGCCGATTGGCCCGCCCCACGCTCCGATACACGCGTGTGCCTGGACATGTACAATCACGGCTTCGCACCACGGGAGGGGGATGACATTGGTCATATTGAGAGCCTGGCCGGTGACAGCCTTCGTGCCATCTACCGCGTGGCCCAAACTCGCCATCTCTGCCTCTCAAGTCCAGCAGCCGGTCCAGGCGTCAAGAGGCTAGTCTCTCCACCAAACAGTGTACCGCACATCTGGCGCAATGTTGGTATCAAAAGTTTGCAGTAGCCCGCCGTCCCCGTGCTTGGCTACATGTATCTTCGGATACTGCAGGCGTCATCCCCAAAAGCCAGGGGGGATGTATCATGCACCAACCAACGCCGTCGTCTCCAAGAACCCCCCAACGAACCACCCCCCCAAAACGAATACAGCAATGTCAAACCATCGTACCGAGTACTAGAGCTCGATCAAAGCTTCTTCCGCCACGGGCTTCTTCATCGGATCATTCTGGGGCACCGAAGGAAACGAATCCTGAGTGTAGCCCGTGTACGCCCACGATTGAGGTGCCGCCGGTGCTTGTTGGGGCGCCTGTTGAGGCACTTGTTGTGATGCCGGCCGCTGCGGTAGAGACGCCTGCCAGTACGGCGGCTGTTGCTGCTGCTGCGGAGCCTTCTGCGGCGGAGGAGCTTGCTGGAACTGTGGCTGCTGTTGGGTGGGCTGAGCAGGTTGTGACGGCTGCACAGGCTGGGTATGGGTTTGCATCGGCGTCGGTTGCGACGGGGTCGAAGCAGGCACCGACTGGTACTGCATCGACTGCTGAAGATTGGGATACGGCGAAGCATTAGCATCTGGAGCAGAACCAGGTGCGGACGGCCCCGAGGGAGACTGGACGGCGGACGGCGTATTGAAGTAGTAGGACCCACGGCGGTCTGCCGAAGGGGACACGTTCCGTTGCTGAGGCGTCTGCATCCTCTGCGTTGCGTCAACAGGTGGCTGCTGCTGATACGAGTCTTGTGGTCCCGACGACGCTCCGGCCGGCGCTCCGGCCTGCCATGCATCGCTCCTCTGTGCTTGCTGTTGTGGTGGAACCTGAGCTGGGTGAGGCCCCGAGCCTGGTCCATACGAGGTAAAGTGAGGTTGCGAGGTCGGTTGTGAAGTCTGCTGGTAAGGTCGGTTGGCATGTACTTGGAAGTTGGCGGGTTGTTGACCCGTATAGAAGTGTTCAGCACCACCGGCATTGCCATGCGCCCGCGAAGTTATCGAGGGATAGGGTCCGGACGGCTGGCGCGGCGGTGGAAGATTGTAGCCACCGAGACTTTGCTGGCTATATGCCTTTGATAGCCGTTCCTCCAGCATGCGATCGTAGTACCGAACCACGGTCGACAGCTTGGCATGAAGATCCAGCAGGGTATCTAGACGTCAGTTAGCAACTGGGATGATGATGAAGATCTAGGGGCGCTTACCATGCTTGCTCATAGTCTCTCCGTATGTCCGCGCCAGCTTCGGGCGCAGCGTCCCGATGCTGTCGTACAGCTCCTGGATCTGGGGCTCTCTCAAAATGGTGCCGGGGGGCTGCGTCTGGAGACGGTCGACCAAGGTGGCGAAGAGGTTGATGTTCTCCGCTTCCACAGGCGTCAGCTCGTACTCGTTCTTGGGCAAAACAAAGTTGGCCGTTGAACTGGCCGACGCATGCGACGTCTGTTCCTTCAACGCAGCGGCGTGCTTCTTCTTCTGCTCCTCCATGTCTGCCATGGACGCTTCGATGGCGGCCTTCAGGTCGGCATCCTCCTCTTCCGCTAGCTTTGCCGCCGCGGCATTGCCGCTCGGCTTGGCTCTGTTGGTCACTGGCTCCGCATGACCGCGTGATGAGCTCTTGACCTCTTCCAAGCTCATGGCGAGTGCCTTTTTCAAATCCTCATCAAATCCATCGTCGATGCGTGCGTTCCGAGGCTGCATGGCTGATGTGCTGCGAGTCTTGTGGGGATATGTAGGAGATCGATCGAGAGGGGCACCGAGTTCCTTGTAGCCTTTGCCGGTAAGTTTGGCGTAGCACCCATCATCTACTCGAACGGGTGTAAGGATGCCTAGGTGCGGCAAGGGAACTGTCTTGCTCGAGCACTGGTGGTCGAAGCAGTTGCCGCAGTTTCGGCAGTGGTGTTTTCGGTTCGTAAATGTGAAGGGGGTGCGGCATCGCATACAGACGTCGGAGTCCGCCCATTCCGGGGGCTATCAACCACAGCCATGTCAGTGATTTGTCTCGTGAAATGTGAGACGCACTCGAGGCTTGCTGCCGTGTTCGCTTACCGCGCTGCTGTCAATCATGCTGCTTGCTACTGTAACCCGGGGCGGGAACTGGTGCCCTTCTCGCTGCAACGTCCTGTATACCTCTCCGATATACGAGAGATCGTGTCTCCCCTCAGCCGCACCGGCCCAAGATTGTACAAGCTCGAGGATCTTGGATCTCACTTCGGCATTGACGGCGACGGGGCCAACGGCTTGCAGGAGCGACACTAGGTTGTCCATGAACTCGCGAGAGGCGATCTCGGCTAGGAAATGCGACCCGCCATTCTTGACGCACGTATCGGTGAGCTGCATGGGTCAAGTTAGAGCTATGTGCTGCATCGGACATGTGCAAGCTGGAGAGGCATCGCACATTCAAGGCACTGAGCTGTGTGTTGGGATTCTTATTGCCGATGCGTCGCTTAAGGGATCGCATGGCCTCCTTGGGAGCCACCGTCTTAGACCTGATGACATCGGAGATTTCGAGATTCAAGGCAATATCCTCTCTGATTTCGCGTTAGCTACCGGGAGCGGGAGGAATCACTGCGCAGGCGCTTCATACAGGCTGCTGCTTGTGGCCTTTTCGACCTGCTCGTCCAGGGCCGAGTTTGCCGAGGACGACCACCAGCTCATCATCTTGACGGATGCGAACTTGGTCGCGGGCTACCGAGACAGCGAGAGGCCGACGAGGAGGGTACGCGGTCGACGTCGGCGACGGGCCAGCGTCTGCAGCAACAAGCAGGTGCTGACGTCGACAGCTGGGAAACGGAAGAATCTTTGGCGGATGCAGATGCAACGCAGAGGCGGAGGCGGGGGTGGTGCCAGAAGATGGTTTATTGTCGTGGTGACAAACTCAAAGTCGATGGAAGCCTGGCTGAGAGGCGATGAGGTAAGGGAGGCGGTTCGCCAGCTGGTGATGCGTCAGTCAGGTGGCTGGTAGTGGCTGGTGCAACCCAAGTCCCGCCTTCAGGGCCCACCCGTTGGGCCTGGCGGTCGGGAGGTCCTGTGGCGCTCGAGCCACGGCACGGGGTACCGACGGGGTACCTGGACAATGGCCCGGCAGCAGCGGCGAGACGGGTAGCGCTTCGGCGTGTGCTGGAACCCAGCCGTGACGAGCCGTGACGCGCGCCGCACAGGGCCACAGTTCAGCCGCGTTGCAACTCCAAGGGTCGATACGGACACCTGTAGCCACACCCACGTACCGATTCCTTTGTTGATTTGCGGCACTCCCAGCAATCGAACAAAGACGCTACCGAGGCCATCGAAACCGGGCACTGCTTTGACTTTCCCAGGATGCGCCGCGCGCCGTCGAGCAGCCAGGACTCCGTCTCCCTACCGCCCTCGAACTAGATAGCCTCCATCGTCACCCAGTCCAGTCCTCGCACATCCAACTGCTCCGGGCGCCGCCTCCCCCCCTTGCTCGAAATAACGCGCGGTCGCCGTCCCTGGTTGAGATATGAGCCGCATCCCCCACGACACATCGCACCGATAGCTCCCGCGGTGCCTTTCGGCGCGGCGCCGGTCTAGCGGCGATTACGGCCGTTCACCATGGCCGCCAACGCCAGGTATAGCCTCCCGCCGGGCTACGACGGCAAGAATGGAGGCACTGGCCGGCCGGGGGCGGCCGCTCTTCCGCACATAGAGGACCTGCTTGCCATACCGAAAGACATCGACCCGAACCAGTCCATAAAGCGGCTGCTCGAGATCGCCGAAGCGTCGTTGCGACAATCCGAGATGAGTCGCGATTTCAACAGGCCTGCACTGGCGCTAAAGGAGTATATCCGGGCGTCCATTGTCGCTGTGCAGATAATTTCAAATCACAAAGACTATCCGGCCTTGAGGAATGCCCAGGGAAACTCCGGCAGGGCACATAATGCGCTCCTGAAGCGGATATCTCTGCAGAGCGATGTGTATGAGAAGATCAAGCGCGACATCATCGAGGATAACAAGAAGACTGGGGTCCAGCCGACAGCGAGATGGCCGGAATCGTCAGCAGAAACAATGACGAATGGACACCCTGCCAGGCCACAGTCGTCCTCTTCCGCCGACGCCGCGCCGAGCTCCTCAAAGACGCAACCTGCCGCCAACGGCCACACATCGCCGCCTGTAAACGGCTCTGCGGGAAAGGCAAAACCAACAGTGCACCCAAAACCCCAGTCTCTGCACGGGAATGCTCTACGGCACGACCACGGCCGTGCTAACAATGCCACACTGGACCTGGCCGCCAGATTCGCCAATCTCCGGGGCCCGCAGGCCTCGCCGGGGCAAGACCCTCGTATCAAGACTTATGCCATCCCGACCGAGAAGCCATCTGGGCCGCGAGACATGCCTGGACTCCAAAGGCTCAATATCAATACAGACCTCGCAGCGTCAGCTCTGCCCAAGATTCCCGATGCCATCTACAGCCCTGCCCGAGGAAGCGTGTCTGGAGAGGCTGCGAGGCTGCCAACCAGCGCTCCACGAGGGCTTTTTACTCGCACCGGCTCATCCACGCCTATGGCTGGCACTCCGAGCATATCACAGCAACAGAGCAATGAGTATTTCCCACCAGTTCAAACATCTACTGTGCCCAAAGAAACCGAGCACCAGGTCAAGGTCCCCGAGGGGGACAGTGCCACGGCCGAGCAGCTGTATGAAGCCATGAAGGGAAAGGGATCTATCCTGCTCATCGACATCCGATCCCGCGACGAATTTGACCAAGGTCACATCATGTCATCGTCCATCATTTGCATCGAACCGAGCATTCTCCTAAGGGACAACATCTCGTCCGAGGAGATATCAGAAAGCATGGTCCTTTCCCCACACCAAGAACTGTCGCTGTTCGAAAAGCGCGACAAGTATGACCTGGTGGTGTTTTACGACCAAAGCTCAGAGCGAATCACCGAGTCGCCAAAAAACTCCGACCAGCTGGTGGTTGTATCGTTGCATCGTGCATTGGTACATCTCAACTATGGCCGAGACCTCAAAAACTCCCCCAAGATTTTACGAGGGGGACTGGATGCATGGGTGGATCTCATGGGACCCAGTGCCTTGCAGTCAACGGCTGCTACATCCTCCAACCCTGTTCGAGCCAAGAGGCGCCATGGCGTAATACAGCGGAGAGGGTCGAAATACATCGTGACGACTTTGCAGCCCGCCGACGTGAAGGTGTGGCAGAGCACGTTGGAAAGGGACGCCCAACAGACTGCTACACGACCGAGCTTCCCTCGCACCGGCGAAGAGTTCTTAAGGTCCCCCCCAGTGCCCACGAAACAGCAGTCCATGACTTCCTCCATGGCGTCCTCCGTGGCGACTGATGAGAGGCACAAGCATGCCTTAGCACACAAGTTTGCTTCCCCAACGCAGCTCCCTGCACCACCGGCGCGACCCCGGGCTGCCGTGCAGCGGCCTAGCCACAGCGGCCTGTCTCAAGCAGATGATGCCAACGAGTCTTACAGCGAGTCCAACGCGTCCATGCAGAGAACACTAGGGCGGAGCAGGAAAGGCACTGAGCAACCCCCTGGAGGCGTGGCAAAGATATTTACTGGGCTGAACAACCCTCGAAACTGGTGCTACGCGAACAGCACGCTCCAGTCGCTCCTCGCGTCTCCGGAATTCGGACGAGAGTTGGCAGACTCCGAGTGGATGATCAAGTACAAGGTGCCTCGGAAGAATGACGAGAAGATTGACCCGCCCCAACTTATGATTCGAATAATATCGAATCTCTTCCACTGGATGAGCACCGGCAAGTTTGAGACCATGAAAGCCCAGACGCTCATGGTAAGAAGCGCCCGAAACAGAATCAGTGGCCAGTGATGCTCACGGCAATGTCTAGGAATACTCCCGACACCTGTGCAAGTCTAGTGACCCATCTTCGCAGTTTGGTGGAGCAGAGCAGCAGGACGCGCAAGAGTTCATGTCGTTTGTCACGGAGCAGCTTCACGACGAGACGAATCCTCGTCGCGACCAAACGGGCTCAGTAAAGCAACCAAGCACCAAGGACAGGCCGCTGATCCAAGCCGCCATGGAGTACTGGCGAAATCACGCGGAGCTCAACCAGTCCATCATCGACCGGTACTGGCGAGGCATCGACCTATCCACCGTGCAGTGCATGCACTGTAACACGAGCACGCACACGTTTTCGCCCTTCACTTGGTTCCCCGTCAGCGTCGGCCCAGGCCGGGACATGCCTCTTTCGGAGGCCCTCAGGCAAGATGCTGCCGGCAGCATCTTGGAAGACTTTGCATGCGACCACTGCAAAGGGAGGCAGGAGGCCATGCAGTCCACGTCATTCGCCCGAATGCCACCCCTCCTGTGCATCGGTTTCCGGCGCTTCAAGTTCGACAAGGACAGAGGGGTCGTCTCGAAATCAAACGCCGCCATCTCATGGGACTTCAACGACTTTGACTTTTCCCCTTACTGCCTCAACTCGTCCGAGCGATACCCGGACATGACGGAGGATAAGGCCTTTAGCGGGCCGTTCCGGTACGAGTGCTACGCCGTCATCATGCACAAAGGTCACAGCATCAACACGGGGCACTACTACGCCTACGTGCGGGACTCGAGCACACACGACCCATATGCGTGGTATCGCTGCAGTGACGCAAAAATCACCAAAGTGCGCATCGGGAGTGGCGATGGCGAGGACATCCAGAAGGATGTGTTCAGTCTAGACACGGATCAGGTACCGTACCTAGTGTTTTTTAGGAGGAAAGGGGGCTGATGAGCGGAGAGAGGGGGGCGCGGGGACGACTGTCAAACTTATATGAGGCACATGAGCGACGAAACTCTTTATGGGACAGGCGTCTTTATACCGCACCAGTTTATATTGTTTCGTCTTGTTTTTAGGGGAGCGAGATGGGGGAGTTCTTGTTTGGTGTGTTTCTGCCGGCGAAACATTCAGGGCAAGGTCAAATATTCACTTCCTGCATCTACCTCAGCAAGTGGCATTCATAGTACGCAGGCGTGGCAGCGGGGTATTCATTTCGATGCTGGGGAGAGGAGGGCATGGTGGATGGTGACGGGTACGTAGGCGACCTCCCTTTACGTACGGAGCCGTGCACAAAGCCGTCCATATGGATATCTGAACCAAATCAAGCCCTGCTCGCGGTGTGCTGCAACCGACCGGCCGTCCATCATGTTGTTCTTGGCTCAGGTCTGTAGGCGTAGTCTACTTTGGGCCCCGAGAGGCGTCTCTGCCCGGTCGGTCCCCAGGGTGCGAGATGCTCGGTCGATTCCCATCTCACGCGTTGGAGGCGGCCATGGAGACGAGGGAGACGGCTCATCGGGCCACCCCTGGGGCGACTGTCGTGGACGTGCAAACTCCTCCAATGGCTGGCCCGAGAACTGCCGCCTCTCGGCCGTCTGCGTACCACCATCATTCGGCTGCCCCTGAGGCAACTGCCTCTCGGATGCCTGTATACTACTGCGAAGCTGGTTGCTCACCCACGTTTGTTTGTCTCTGAAGTTGGTTCTTGGAGCTTTGCTAACATACCAGGTTGTGCGTCCGAGATGCCGTCATGGGACAGACGACGGAAAAAGGTCAGGTTACTTCAAACATCTCATCGAGCAACGACTCCAAGCTACATTACAGACAGGCCAAGACGTCGTACTCTGGTATAAATCACACACAAAACATACCGCTATCGTCACTACTCGTGTCACTGCGGGCGCTCGCACAACTCCACTCTTGTCCGGTGTTTCATCAACTCCCCATCAAGGCATTCAAGCTCTTCAAGAGACGCCCTTGAGGCACGCGTCAATATCCTTCTTGAAGGCCTCACGGATGGCCCTGCGGTTCAGCTTCTGCGTAGCAGTAACGAGGCCCTGGGGTCCATGGTTAGTTGAAACTGTCAACCCGTGTCGTTGTCTCGAGGAAACTTACGCTGGGAGGAGTCCACTCCTCATCCGTGATGACAACCCCAGCAACAATCTCCATACTCGATAGGCCAGCACGTTTGCCGGTCAGTTGGAGATCCTTGAGCACGGCGTCGCGCACCTTGGGGTCATGGTGCATGCTGTGCTCGTCCACGCCTAGCTCCTTTGCCTTCTCGGCGAGGACCTTCTCGTTGGGCGCGATGATGGCAATTGGTCGAGAACAGTCAGCATCGGCGAAGACCATGACGTTTATTACCGTCTGGGAACCGCGATAGACCGACTCGACCTTCTCCAGGGCAATGTACTCGCCACCCTGCATCTTGACGAGATTCTTGACGCGGTCAATGACTCGCAAGTGACCGTCGGCGTCAAACTCGCCGATATCACCAGTCTTGAACCATCCGTCGGGCGTGAGGGCCTTTGCAGTCTCCTCGGGGTTGCCGTAGTATTCTCTCAGAATAGGCAAGCCCTTGAGCCAGATCTCACCCTGAGGGATTTCGCTGTCGGCGGAGTATCCGAGGTCGGGGATGGAGACCAGTTTGACATCGACAGCGGCGGGGACCGGGCCGATGGCATTCGGCGAGTACTCCAACGGGCAACCCAAGGCACCGTTAGCGCACGTCTCGGTGAGGCCGTAGCCGGAGAGCATGGGGGCCAGGACCAGGGACAGGAAGTTCTTGGTGCCATCGGAAATACCGCTGGCGCCGTTCATGGTAAACCGGAGTCGACCACCGGTCATTTCTCGGACCTTTCCGAAGACGATTCCGTCGAAGATGCCGGCCAGGGGAAGCCTGTTCCTCGACATGAAGCCCTTGTAGCTGAGTGCTCCCCAGAACAGCGACCTGAGGACGGGACCGGACGTGTCGAGCTTAGCCATGACGCCCTTCTTGACCGTCTCCCAGATCTGCGGAACGCCGACCATGACGGTAGGCCGCAGCTCTCGCATGTCACCGGCGCAATTCTTGACGGAAGAATCCGCCAGCGTACGAGGGTTTCCGTAGCCCAGGGTGCCGCCAACGAACAGCACGATGTTCTCCAGGACCATCTCGAAGATGTGGGCGAGGGGCAGATAGGCAAGCACACATTCCTTGTCGCTCACGCATTCTCCGACGCAGGTGTAGAGACCGGTAACTATGGCGGCGGCGGTCAGCATATGCCCAAGCCACAGCCAGATGGGTGCGGCAAAGAGCGCCACGTACCTCCTGCGACAAGCGCCTCGTGGGTAATGCAGGCACCCTTGGGGAGCCCGGTGGAGCCCGAGGTGTACATGACGCAGTAGAGGTCGGTGGCCTTGGCCGGCTCGGGGTCAACCATGTTATCCTCGCCGAGCTTGCGCAGCTCCTCGTAGGTCACGACCTGGAGGTCGGGGTTGGCCTGGCGGAACTGGTCAATCTCTCCACCGGCAGCGAACATGCAGGAGTCGTTGATGATGACGGTCTTGACATTGGACCTCTTGATGGGGCCGGCGGCCGTCTTGAGCAGGTGCGGGTCGATGAACATGGCGCTACACTGGGTCTGGACGAGAGAGTGCTCGACGCCGCTCTCGCCGAGGGTATCATAGGCGGTGACGATGGAGATGGACTGGGAGGCGCAGCCGTGGGAAATGGAGATCCAGTTCACGCTGAGGAGCGGTCTCGGTCAGCATCGACGGGCGCGCCGGGCCGAAAGGGAGCAAAGAAGCTTACCTGGTGCCGGCGAAGATGTGAAGCCTGTGCTCGGGCGTCAGGCCGATCTTGCGCAGGCCGGAGCCAACCTGGAGGACCAGCGTCTCATACTCCTTGTAGGTCAGGAAGGAGTACTTTGTGAGCTCGAAGAACTGCCACTCCTTGTCGACCTCGTGGACCTCGCCGTTGACGTTCTTCTTGATCTTCTTGATCTCCTTGTGGAGCTTGACGAGCTTGCGCGAGCCCACAGCCTGGTGGTTGGGGTAGATGCGGGCGCTGCGGCGGACAATGTCGAAGACGGTGTGGACGTCGTCGGCGGGCCGGTTGAGGAGGCCGTCCTTGGCCCGTGGATGGCGACGCGGGATCGTCTCGCCGGGCACCTTTTCGTAGCCGGGAGCCTCGACGGTGAAGGGCGGCCGGTGCACCTGGGTCAGGGGCATGATGCCCGACGTGTAGTCCATGCTGGCGATGACGGTTGGGGGGACAGCGGCTGGGCGGGTCGGTCGGAGTTGGGG
>NRSZ01000227.1:0-31023 GCA_002901185.1 Tolypocladium capitatum
CCGAAGGGCCGACCGTGATTCCGGGCGCGGCTAGATTGACTAATCTCAATATATGTACAAATAGGATTAGAAACGACCTAATCGATTCATCACCCGGGTTTTTACGCTGAGGTCGAATTCCAGACGTGACCCATCATCGACGCTCGCACATCCCATGCTCAAACAAATACCAAAGTCAATTTCGATATCGACATCAATAGGCCTTCAGCAGATCTTGACGCGTGGTGTCACGTGATCACGTGCCAGCTGCCAGGAACTGGCCATTAGGTAATACCTTAGCTCTTGATATTCCACGCGCACCTGCACAACGTCACACCTTCACCCACCTGAGCCGGTTGCAAACATGACCTCGCGTTCGCGTTCGCGGTCTCCGCGCTCGCCATCCAGCGTTCGCTACAGGTCTCGCTCGCGCTCCATTCATGCTGCATCTGGCTCGCCCGACCGTCGTCGGCGTCACGATTCGCGCTCCATCCCGCGTTCTCCGAGCCCGCCTCCTCGCCGCAACGGCCGGTACCGAAGCAATAGCCGCAGCTTGAGCCGTGGCCACGGCGGAGATAGCCGAAATAACAGCGAGCCTCGCGTCATTATGGGCACCAAGGTTCGTTTTTTTATGATAGGAAACTGCAAAACACCATGATTTACCAAGTCCCGCAGATCGTGGTGGAGCGCCTGTCCAAGAACGTCAGAGAGTCCCATCTCCGCGAGATATTCGGTCATTATGGCCCTATCCTCGACCTCGATCTCCCGATGAACAGGATCTGTGAGCAAGGATCTACCAGCTCTAACCCAGTGGATTTAACTGAGACGTGCGAGCAAGTTGACACGAACCGCGGAACCGCCTACATCCTGTACGAGAAGCAAGAGGATGCAGAGGTGGCTATCGCGAACATGCACGATGGCATGATTGACGGGGCTGCCATACACGTTTCGATCGTGCTCCCTCGACGATTGATGTCGCCCGAGCCACCGCTGGCCCGCCGAGGTGCCAACATCGATCCCCGAATTCCGCCGCCCTCTGCTCACCGTGGAGGACGTGGCCGTGGCTATCCTGGCCCAGGCGGAGGCTACAATGCTGGAGGCAGAGGTGGTCGATACAGCCCACGTTACAACGATTTCGAGCTGCCCCGCCCCCGTTCTCCATCGCTCCCCCCCCCTCGTGGTCCCCGCTTCCCTGGAGGCGGAGGTCGACATCGCAACCCGTCCTACGGTTCCTACTCTTCTCGGTCAAGATCCAGGTCCTCCCCTCGACAAGGCGGAGGTGGTCGATACGTCAATGTGCCTCGTCGACGAAGCCGCAGCTACGACAGCTATGGAAGCCGCAACCGGTCCCCCAGCCCACGACGTGGCCACCGCTGATCATGGGCAGCCTTTTTCTCTCAAGGTTAAGGTTTGCAAGGTGTACCGGACTCCCAAAATAGGAGTATGATTGTGTTTGCATGAGTGACAAAGCTCGATAATGAGTATGCTAGCCCCCTTTTCTCCCTTCATCATGGCATCCATCGGCTGACCTGGGAACAGGATAAGATTGCTTGTTAGCAGGATACCGTATTGGCAAGATACGATGACAGTTGTCAAGGGAAACCAGGGTTTCGGTTTGACGGAACCTTTGATGTACTGCTAGATGGCCGCCAATGACAGGAATGCCTATCAGAGATTCACCTTTGCTCGTCTCGCGGGTTCGCGCTACGAAATCACGATGTGCCTGGTCCAGAGGGACCAGCTGGAGAAAGAAAACCCATCTACGGAGTACGTGACTGAGAGTACTGACGGCATGGGCCCAGGTTGCAGACGAGCCTCGTCGAATCGAGCAACTGGTGAGGTTACCTCGCACCTAATAACTCGGCACACCGCTCATCTGCGCGACGTTGGCAACGGCGAATCAATTTCTTCACATGCCGTTGGCTAAGACACCATCCTGGTCATTCTGAAATGAGAAGTCTCTCGACCCCTGGCCTTGCCCGCGATCAATGTGTACGAAGGACCTTGTAGAACGTGCCACAGCATTCGAGTACGGAGTGTATCTTGTGCACCAGCGTACACAATACCACTGATCTGTCAACCATGAAAAGCCGACCAAGAGTCACGACCGACCGCCATCGTGCCGATGCGTATCTAGGTCCAAACACCATCGCCCTCTAGATGCTGGGTATCCTAAAAGTTATAGCCAGGGCGCCAACCCGGCACCAACTCCCAACAGGCCCATGGCCGCGGCTCCAGCTACTTGAGCTGTACACCTGGCGGGAGCGGCTCCCTTGCTGGAGCTCGAGAAGACGGACGTGGTGGGCGTGGTAGTAGCCCCCACTGAGACGTCGGACGCGGCCGTGGTGGTGACAGGACAATTTGTCGTACAGGGTAGGGCGGACGTAAAGGCCCCATCTATGCTGCTGACGGGGAAGACGGGAGCCTGGGTGCCAATGGCGGGGTCTGGCGTTGCGGACTCGGCGTCGGGGTTGAGGACATTGGAGATGATGTGGAGGATGCCGTTGGCGATGAGGATGTCTGGCTGCACGATCTGGGCCGAGTTGACATACTTGTTGTTACCAGCCTGGCGGATGACAACAAACGCTTGTGACTGGCCAGAGGAATCCGTGGCCAGCGTTTTGATGGTGAAGTTGTTGGCAAAGGCAGACGAGACGAGGACTCGGTCGGGGATGATGTGGTAGCTCATGACGCGGGCAAGCTGCTTTGCGTCCATCTTCTCGAGGCTGCCGCCAACAAGCCCGAATGCTCCATCCTGGGGCGCAAAGACGGTAATGTTCTTGCGGTCCGCCGTGTCCGGCATGAGCTTCGCGGCATATAGGCCACCGAGGAAAGACGACACCTTGAACGCCTCAGACGTCTTGCCGAGGCGGGCAGGCGGGATTAGGAGGTTATCGACGATCTGGACAAGGCCGCCCTGGAATCCAATGTCTCCCGTGACCAGAGAGCAGCGCGTGCCCATGCTGGTGGTGAAGACGACGACGTTGCCGGGCTGCTTGTTGACCAGGACATTCTGGCCGGAGGTGACGTTGGTGTACTGGGGGTCGGTCAACAGCGTCGTCTTGACGTACGTTGGACCAGTGTCGAGGGCCTTTGTTGAGACGTTGCCTTGGAGGATGTGATACTGCAGGAGGGGGACGGTCTTGGCCTTGTCCTCTGGATCCCACTGGCCGTTGAGGGCCGTGTAGGGGATGTTGTCAAAGGCCTTGTCAGACGGTGCAATGATCTGAGGGAGGTTAACAGCTGCAGCATGGGTTGAACCGAAAAGTCAAGTGAGCTCACCGTGACGCCGGCGTAGCTGGGGAGCTGGAGCAAGACGTCGGGGTATTTCTGGGCAGCAGGTCAGCAAGGAATATCCAGTGCTGGGTGAGATGCGGAACCATGGACTTGCCTTGATCAAATCATAATACTTGGTGAGGTTCTTGTTGGCTCCCAGCACGGAACCCAGATCTGTTTTGTCGTCGGCCACGGCGACAGCCACAAAGAGGCCAGCGAAGCCCAGGAGCACTTTGGACAGCAGCATGGCGTGCCCTGCGATGCAATTGCGACTTGGGCATGTTAGGTAAGACGTTGAGCCAGGGAGGAAGGAAAATCGTGTCCAGCCCATCAGGCTGCTTGTTGCCTGAGGTTCCTGCGCGGGGAGCCCTGGCCAATTCGACCGCGACACGCAGAACTCGCTGGCTACACCACCACCACACGCCGTGCACGCAGCACGATAGGTGTTCTTCCTGTGAGGCAAGGATCTTGCTTGGCACTCTGTCTGTACGTACGACCACCGGTCTTGCAGAGGCGCTGCCCGCGTCGATCCACAGTCACGGGGTCGTTGCATCCGCGACCCGGGATGGCAGCGATTTGCTGGCTCCCGAAGGCCTCTTCTTCCGAGACGGACTCTCTTCCGAGACGGCGTCTGGTCCAGCGCCTGACTATTCGAGCCAACTACCCACTCGGGGCGGCACCGCAATGGCGATGATCCGCAGGCGGTTGGCCAGCAACGGCAACGCCGTCATCGTACCCAAACGGCCGTTAGTCCAGGAAAGACCAACGAAGGGTGGTTGACTCGAGCCTTTCCCAGAACCCCTATCTCCTGCATGCTGCTGCGGCCACAACGATGGCCCAACGCCCAACCGTGCATGGGCCCGACAAGACGCAAATCCCGCGGTCATGTTGGCTAGGTTTGCGCAGCCTGCGTACCTTGTCGGTGCGTACGGGTTCTCGTCCGGTAAGCTTGGATGCGCTGGCAACGACGAGTCGGTTTCGTCGCAACTCGGATACGAGATCTTGTCCTTACCGAGTACTCAAACAGCTGCCAGGGCACACCCCTGCTGGGCCGTTTGTCCCAGCTGGCTTTGGACAACGCCGATGCACGAGCCGCCGGTTTCCTACACCGACACCGTCGGCCGTGGAGGTATTTTGGCGATGCTAGCAGCTCGTATAAGTGGAGGCTGAACAAAGCCCGCGCCGGCCCCACCGTGAAGCACTAAGTCGTCTGGCGTTGCTCCGCATCGGTGCCCCATGTTCCGACCTGCCATGTGGCCCCGGCCCGGCACGGTCATCCTCCCGGAGGTGGACTGATGTAAGGCTATCGGATGTAAGGCTATTGAGTATCCGGGTCGCGCCTCAATAGGGCTTATGCCAGATTCATCCCGTGGCCATCGCACACATCAGCCTGGTTGAGCAGATGCTGGCACAGGCAACTAACTACCGCGCGTCGCGACTGGCCATCACCTCTTCTTGGCTCGAGCCAAGACCGAGCACGCGGCCGTTGTCTATCATCACAGGACACGAAGCACCGAGGCAGGGCTTGCCAGCGGGCTTCTGTCTGCTGGCACGGCAGGCATTGGCCGAGACAACAGAGGTGCCGCGTAGCGCAGAGCGATAGCACTGACCAAACCCGTTGTTGTCGCCATGGCCGATTCGGCGGAGTGTCTGCGATGGTTTCGCTTCACGCCAGCCATCCCTTCCATGCCGACAGCGCTCTGGGTCGCAGGCGAGCCGGCTGACAAGTCAACCTGCGCATGGCGTCGGTAAGTACCACGACCCGTCGAGAGCTCCAAGCCCGCACGGTGTGGTGTCACAGGCTGCAGCTGGCGCAGCTTCGGGTTTTCAAGAGGCATGCGAGTCTGCAGACACGACATCGACCAAAGCTGTTGGGACATGCAGCTAGAGCCACCAATGCAAGCTTCTTTTACGATTGGCGTCGATCCGCACGACGCACAGTGGCTGGTGATATTCCGAGTGGCGACGTCAGCCACAGGGCTCCAGCGGCTGGAGGGTCGTGGCGATGCTCCTGCGCCAGTTATTACGCTGCAGCGCAGCAAAGCGGCAGGCAGCTGAAGGCCAGTGATGCCGCATGGCAGTCAGCTCGGATATGGCTGCCCAATTGCTGGGGCGTCCGTGCATGTCCTGCGCGGCCACAGATATTGCGGCAGGGTTGGCCGGAGCGTCCGCCGAGCGGCAAAATCAAGGAATCCTGATTTCGGATGCAACCGACGGCGGCCAGGACGGCTGTCGAAGGAGCTGAACCACCAGCAGGCAGGGCTCATGCGGCCATGAGCCCATGGCGAGACATGTGTCATTGAGGACTCGAGGAGTGGGTGGCTTGCAATTGGCTGGGGCTCTGCCTCGGCAGCACGTCGTCGTCAACACGCCACCCACCACGAGGCAGACACGGCAGGCTAAGAGGGTGGTCGTCCAGAGCGCTTTCCCGAAATGAAGAACCAACAGGGGCGTGTCCCGAAGCCCCGCAGCGATTTTTGGCGCATGCAGGAACAGGGGGCAGGTGCAAGCCACAGGCACCTTATTCAGCCACGATAACACGCCGCTTTTGCTGTCCTCTAACGGCCTGTCGCCTCTCGCCAGCAGAACCGACGATGCCCAACAGCGACGGCAGCGAACTTACCTGGCCGAGCGGTGAGCGTCCCGCTGCCACGGAATCGCCGGTGGAGAGGCCCTTGGCGACGTTTGGCGGCGGGCGCAGTCGATGATGCCGGCACAAAGGGTTCCAGGGGGCAGCTCGTCTCTGGAACGGGGTCCAGCAGATGGACAACAGGGTCGTGGAGCGAGCGCCACTGGATGAAAGAGGAAAGCAAGACGCTGACCAGACTGGATGCCGATGCCACGGCGTCACGACCTGCAGCTCCAGTCCGGATCCGATCGCTCACACACTTGCCCCTCTGCGTCTTCAGCTTCTTAGTTACGACGTGGGGTCCTCACAATCGTTTGTACGGCCGGCACACAGTTGGCCCTTCACCCCTCAGCACCCATCCCGTTCGCTTCAGCTGCGCTCTCGCCACGGTTCGACCGCAACATCGACCGACTTCCGGCCGTCCTGGTGATAGCCAGAGGGACGCGCTCTGCTGTTGCGGCTCGCGAACTCGCAGCCCGCATCCCCAACAGCCTCACTCGTCCTACTTTCTCTCCATCCGCAGCCATGGACCATGAGCACTACGGCAACAACGGCTACTTTGGCCGGACAGCTGCCCCCTCGGCCACCACCTCCACCAACGTCACTCCCCTCTGCCCCGGCACGCCAAACACAGATGGCGGCCGCAACCCCTTTGGCGACAACGACACAGCATCGTCGCACCGACCTGGCGGTAGCACGAATCCCTTTGGCAGCCCAAATGCGTCCCGCCCGGCTTCGAGTTACGGCTCGTCCAGCGCCCTGGGAAACCGCTTTGACGAGAGCTCGCAGCGCTTCTTCCACTCGAGACGTGTCAGGAAGGGCGACGTCGAGAAGCCATGGCTCGAGAAAAGGGACCCCAAGGAGAAGTGGGTCACCATCCTGCCCATTGTCGGCATCATCATCGGCTTAGGCATCTCCGGCTTCTTGGTCTGGGATGGACTGCGCAGCGTGGTCCACCACAAGTACTGCCCGGTCATGGATGAGAACTTCCAAGGCGGCCTCAATACCAACATCTGGACCAAGGAGGTCGCGGTTGGTGGCTTCGGGTATGGGCTTCCTCTCGCTCCACGTCCCCGACTGCAAATCCTTACTGACAAGCGTCGCAGAAACGGCGAATTCGAGCAGACTACTGCCAATGACGAGAACGTCTTCGTCCAGAATGGAAACCTCGTCATCAAGGCCACTCTCCAGGATGCCGACAAGGTGGAAAAGGACAATGTCATCAACCTGCTCAAGGACGGCACCTGCACGTCCAAGGACTGGCACAGCTGCGTCGCCGTCACCAACACGACCAACGGCAACTCGAGCATCGTGCCGCCCACCAAGTCTGGTCGCATCAACACCAAGAAGGGCGCCAAGCTCAAGTACGGCCGCGTCGAGGTCACGGCCAAGCTGCCCGAGGGCGACTGGCTCTGGCCCGCCATCTGGATGATGCCCGTCAAGGACACGTACGGCCCGTGGCCCTCGTCAGGCGAGATTGACATTATGGAATCGCGTGGCAACAACTGGACGTACGGCCAGGGGGGCAACGACATCGTCTCGTCGGCCCTCCACTGGGGACCGGACCCTGCAAACGACGCGTGGTGGAAGACCAACAACAAGCACAGGGCGCTGCACACGATGTACAGCAAGGGATTCAACACGTTTGGCCTCGAGTGGTCGCAAAAGTACGCCTTCACCTACGTCAACAGCCGCCTGCTGCAGGTCATGTACACAAACTTTGACAAGCCCATGTGGAGGCGCGGCAACTTCCCCGAGTCCAACTCCAACGGCACGCGGGTGGCCGATGTGTGGAGTCAGACGGGACGCGACAACACGCCGTTTGACCAAGACTTTTACCTCATCATCAACCTGGCGGTCGGCGGCACCAACGGGTGGTTCGAGGACGGCCAGTCGGGCAAGCCGTGGCTGGACCGCTCGGAGAACGCCAAGAAGGACTTTTGGAAGGCCCGCGACAGCTGGTACCCGACGTGGAAGCAGCCCCAGCTCGAGGTGAGTCGGGTGGTGATGATGCAGCAGTGTGACGGCACCGAAGAGCTGTGAGGGTGCTCGCAGCACCCTTCGGACAGCCCGTGTCCTTCCTTTCACACTGTCACGTCACTCAATACATGGGCTTAATTATAGAATACGGTGGGTAGGACGAGAAAATCGGAAGGCATATGCTCTGGGCGACGGGTGGGACTGTGCGAGTTTGAGACTGATTTTCTGTTACACGAGCATTCATCTACGATGATGACACGGGCGGCAATCTGGAGCACACACACACACCAGTACTATATGGGAATATTATTTGTTGGGATACGGGCGTTTGAGCTCTGCATGTCTTTTCCTGCTCCGCGAGATATGGAGGTCGGTGGCGGACACTCCTCACGTAAGCTAGACGAAGATAGGGATGAAGTGGAGCAGCCGAGGCCGATGAAGACAACAATGAGACTGACGATAGGGTCGAGAAGCCTTGACGTGACAGCGGGTGGGTGTCTCCGGGGCGAGCCGCTGCGTGTGGTCGCGGGTCATGTACGTGTAAGACACGACAGGCCAGCCAGCCACCCACCACGTTCTCTTCACCGACTCTTATCTGACCGATTCTTCCAGTGCCATTCAGGCTCATGATCTAACCACTGGCGCTCTGCGTGCTAATCCTCAAGTCGCGCGTGGGGGTTGCGATAGGCCCAGAAGGGCGACGCAGCTCGCGCGCGCCTGCAGCAAGCACGGAGGCCAGGCGGGGGCATCCACATATCCCGTGAGCTAGGTATACGACGCGCCGGCCCCGCGATCGTCGTGCTATGCAGCATCTCGACAAGATCAAGCAGTCTCGGACGGGGAATTTGCCATCCGCCACCTGCCGGTGCCGCATACACGTCCCCTGGCTAAAACTATACACGTCCGTGGTGCTTCGTGGGCGGTTTTCTTTTGCGGGGACGCGCGCGTGCCAAGATGGCTTGTACGATGCTCGCCGGCGGATCCTTAAAGAAGAAAGAAAAATTGCTTGTTTGCCTCACGGAGCCCGTTTGCTTGCCATTTTTCTTCTTCTTAACCTTTCTGCCCTCTGCAATTTTACTATACGATGCGTGCCGCCTGCTGGCCGCGTCGGCGGTTATAATCATGAAGCCCGCCGTGTAAGTCGAGCCGGGGCGCGCACGTCATGATGGGCTCGTGTACGCTTCAGTGTTGGACGGCTACTGCCATCCGCGGCTGCACTTCTTGACCGGACGCAGAGCCAAGTCCTTTTTTTTCTCGTTAGGTTTGTTGCTGGTCGAGCTTACATGACGCGTTGTTCAGCTGGCTCGGCATCGGCCATCTGTCCAACGCCGCCTTGGCTGGGATCTGCCGCTGGTTGGCTGGCGGTGGCGGGACGGGCTTTCGAATTTACGAGTACCATCATCCGAGTGCTGTCAGGCGCGCCCGGGGTCGGATGTGTTCGGCTGCAAGCCACCGTGAGTGATGTGCGCACGAGCCGTCAGAGGCTCACCGCGGAGACCAGGTCCACCGTTCGATAGACGGCACGCCGTGCATCGTCGTTCCGCTCCTGGTCCGACAATGCTTGATGCAAATGGAGTGGCGCCGGTGAGGCTGCAGCACTGCGTGGGCGTTTGCTCGCGCAACCCCAGCCTCGCTGGTGCAACGTGATGGCTCGTCCTTCTCGTCACACAGTCCCGTCACGCACTCCATGGCAGGGCCTGGGCAGAGCACGGATCGCGCGTCACACAAACGGCGCTGTGCCGCCGTCTCCGGCGCAAAGACGCAAGATGGGCGTAGAGGAACAATGGCGAGTGTCGCGATAAGCTTGATCGGATGACGGTCCGGGAGCGGCTACCTCGGCCTGTCGTCGTCGTCAGTGCCCGGACACACACAACACAGGGGTGAGTGATGCGAGAAACGCACTCGAGAGAGGGATAAAACGGGAGAATCTGGGGCTTTTTTACGAGCAGGTCCAGGCGTGTGCGCATGATGCAGGAATACGAGCCAGGGTGGTGCCCCAAAAACACGGCGTGGACAGCGCACGTACGCACGCATGCAGGGTTGCGGGGGCGCGGGTGGCGAGCTGGACGAGCAGCATCTTTTTCTTGCTCGGCAATCCGCTGAGCCTCGGGCGAGCTCCTCGGCTGCCTTGACCGTGTCGAGGATGCTCGTCAAAGAAGGTTGTGCGAGGGTTCCACGTCCTCCCGCAGCCACGACCTCACCCGCGTCTTTGTTCCTGGCAGGGAGCAGGATTGAGTAAGCGCTGTAAAGAGGAAAGAAAGAAAAACGGGGAGACAGAAACGGCAGCACCAGCAACGTCATACCATCGCCGGCGTGCTCGTACCTACTCCTCGTCGTCGTCGCGGCTCCTTGCCGACGGTCGGTCAGCTCCGGCAGAACGGGAGGCCGACGAAAGCGCCGGTCTTTAGTTGCTCCGTAAATGCCCCGTGCTGGTCCGTCCGGATGGGGCAGGAGCGATCTGCAGGTTCCGGCCAGGGCCAGGGCCAGGTCCAGGGGAACGACCAGGCATCAGCCGCGGGCGATTGTGGAGACGCAGAACGGGCGCGTCGCCGCTTTAACGGCGCGCTGTGGCTGGCGGCGGTTCAGCGGCTGCGGCGCCTGGCTACAGGCTTCCCGGGTGGGGCACCGGCCCTGGAGGATTTCCAGAACGAGACGAACCCTGGGTTTTCGGCGGCGCCCGCCTGCCGACGGCCTGGACGTCGTCGCCGCACCGCACCTCCCGACCACGACGAGAAGCGCTGCACCGCGTCACGACGATGCTGGCCCGGTCAGTCGCCATGTCTCAGTTGCGGCGTGGCGTGCGGGCGGGCGCTCGATCCGGGCCGCCTCGAGGCCATCCGGCAACTCGCCGTTGGTGGGCGCAGCCTCGCCCAGGCCAACCGTCGTTTGTCCGCTCATCCGACGCATCTCCGGCCTCGCATCGACGTTGACGATGGCTTCAAGCTACCCACCTCCTCGACAGCGCGCCCTCGCCTGCCCGCACCGGCGCCCGGTATCGCGCACAGTGTGCCGTTGTCTTTCCATTGCGTCGCAAGTCCTCCGTGTCGCCCAACAGGGGGGCCATTTAGGCCTCCCTGGCCAGGGCTCTGGCCAGGGGTGTGGGCCAACCGTGGAAAACGTGGGCAAAGACCGGGCTCCCTCCCGTGCTATCACCACTCCCCTTCCCCAACTCCACAACTGCTCTCCAACTGCCCAAGTGGGTGTCGCCAATCGATGCCAGAGGTCCTCGTTCCGCCCGGATGAGCTGGCCTGGCCTGGCCTGCCTGGCTCGAGGTCGCATGCATGATAGCACGAGTATTCCTTCACTTGGCCGCAAGGTTCCCCTCTGGCCTGCTGGATGGTTCTTTGTCGTCGTCTGCCCCATATCCCGTCGAGGCCTCGTTGTCGCGTACTTCCTTTGTTCCCCTTCTCACGGTTGCTTGATTCCCGTGGCGGCTTGGGAGCTCTGCGACCATTGCCGCCGGAGCGTTGAGCCTGTCCTGGGCATTCTGTCGGAGCGAGACGCACACCCTGCCTACCTACCCTGTCGTCCGCCATTCTGTCCACCAGACGCTGGCGCTGGGTGAAGATCGAGCGGAAGCTGCCCACCGATCTTGTAAGTCGAGTTGAGCCACCTCTCAAACCGCTGGCCTGGCCTTGCCTGCCTGGTCCTTGATATCACTCGCCCGTCTCCTTGCCTTACCTTCTCCTCACCTCTTCCCCAACTTCCTTCCTTGGTCCCCTCCTTCTTGTCATCGACCGTTGCTGAGTTCTGGCGCAAGACGGTCGAGCAGAGTTCGAGTCTCCTTGCGCATCACTTTCGTTCCGGCTGGCGTTGCTGCTGTCCGACCATTCGCCACCTCCCACGGCCATCTATCCATCAGATCTGTCGATCCGTACCTAGTTAGCTCGATCCACCATCGTTACCGGGACCAGCTCGGCGCCCTCGTTATTCGACCCTCGTTGCATCCAAAAGGGCGTTACACGAACCTTGTGTCAGTCACCGCGGTAATAGGTCCCGTGTCCGCGTGTCTCGCACAGAGCATCCCGAGGACTGACCAAGAGCAGCCACGCAGTGTCCTTGGTCCTTGTATATCTTTCGCCTCGGCCCATTCAGGGATCTTGGAGCTCTGGGCCTGAAGGTTCTCCATCGAGGGCTCCAAAGGGCTTCACCCGTCTCAAGTTTCTAGAGGCTCGACTCCTCAACCCACCATCCGCCATGGGTCTCGGCAGCTACTTCAAGTCCGAGAAGTCTGAGCCTGCTCCGGCAGCGGCGCCAGTCGAAAATGCCCCCCCGCGTCTTCAACAGAATCAGCCCTCCGCCATGTCAGAGAAGCACACTTCGTCGACCCGGAGCGGCAATGACATGGAGCTTCAGCCCCCGACTCCTCGATTCCACTCCCGGCCACAGTCCAGCTCTGGGCGATCAACACCCTCGACCCGCAGTTCCATGTTCCTCGATGACATCAAGCACGAGGTCATGGTCAACTACCTGTATCAGCAGCAGTGCTCACGGCTGTGGGTGAGCGACGGCTCGGGCGAGATTGAAGGTGTGCTCTTGCGCAAGGCTCGGGGCCACTACATGGCATGCCCGACGCAACTGGGCAGCTCGCCGTTTGCCATGGCTTGCGCTGCCATGAATGTCCAGGTAAGGAACCTCGCCCGCTCCGTGACTCGAGTGACTGACACAGTTCCCAGTGTTCCATGACTGTCAACTCGCGAGTCATCAAGACCTTCCTTCAGTGGTCTCCCGACGCCGTGGACGTGCCCCTGATGAACGGTCTGCGAGTGCAGATCCTGCCCACCATCGAGGATCTCCCACGAGCACGAAAGCACCAGTTCGCCGCATTTGTTGCCTCGGAGGGCCTGCTGGTTGTGTGGGATGACGACCCTCTGCACCTGGTCCAGCGCGCCAATGCCATCGAGTCCGAACTCATGGAGCTCGTGTGGAAGCAGGGCAACAGCGACGAGGATGAGGACGAGAAGAGAGGCGGTGGCGTCACCGAGGCCGAGATCGACGAAGAGAGCGGCGAGGTCAAGCCCGAGAAGCGACCCATCCATCTGCAAAACACCTTTCTGGTGTCCATCACCCTCATCCTCATCACCGTGTCGCTCGGTGCCGCCTGGCGACAGTTGGCTATTGAGATCTCTGTCGACGGCGATTACACTCGCCTCGGTCTGGTCGCTCTTTGCCCCATCCAGATTTTCTTTACCCTCTTCTTCGGCCAGGTCATTGTCGGCTGTCTGGCCCAGATCTTCGGTCCCGTCCGCCAGCTCACCATCAACTCCAAGTTCTACTCGGCTCGCCCTCCGCCGCGTCTGCAGACTGCCATCCTCCCCCACATCACCATCCAATGCCCCGTGTACAAGGAGGGTCTGCAGGGTGTCATCGTCCCCACCGTCAAGTCCATCAAGCAGGCCATGTCGACGTACGAGCTGCAGGGCGGTTCGGCGAACATGTTTATCAACGACGATGGCCTGCAGCTCATTTCAGAGGAGGATCGCCGCGCGCGCATCGAGTTCTATGCCGACAACAGCATCGGCTGGGTTGCCCGTCCCAGGCACGGCGAGAGCGGCTTCCGGCGCAAGGGCAAGTTTAAGAAGGCATCCAACATGAACTTTGCCCTCATGGTTTCCTGCAAGGTCGAGGAGAAGCTCCAGGCCATCAACCGCCCGCCCGAGTGGAGCCAACATGACGAAGCCCAGGCGTATGAGCAGGCCCTCAAGGAGGTGCTCGAGGAGGATGGCCGTGCCTGGGCCGACGGCAACATCCGGGTTGGCGACTATATCCTGCTCGTCGATTCCGACACCCGTGTGCCCGCCGACTGCTTCCTCGACGCCGTCTCCGAGATGGAGCAGTCTCCCGACGTCGGCATCATGCAGTTCTCGTCCGGCGTCATGCAGGTCGTCCACACGTATTTTGAGAATGGCATCACCTTCTTCACCAACCTCATCTACTCGGCCATTCGATACACCGTGTCCAACGGCGACGTCGCCCCCTTTGTCGGCCACAACGCCATCCTCCGCTGGTCCGCCATCCAGCAGGTCTCGTACGAGGACGAGGATGGATATGATAAATTCTGGTCCGAGAGCCATGTGTCCGAGGATTTCGACATGTCGCTTCGTCTGCAGTGCAACGGCTACATCATTCGGCTGGCTGCCTGGGCCGGCCAAGGTTTTAAGGAGGGTGTGTCGCTGACCGTGTATGACGAGCTGGCGCGATGGGAGAAGTATGCGTACGGCTGCAACGAGCTTCTCTTCCACCCGATCCGAACCTGGCTCTGGCGCGGCCCCTTCACGCCCCTCTTCCGCCGCTTCCTCTTCTCCAACATCCGCTTCACCTCCAAGATCACCGTCATCTCGTACATCGGCACCTACTACGCCATTGGTGCGGCGTGGATCATGACGGCCGCCAACTACTTCCTCATGGGTTGGTTCAACGGCTACCTGGACAAGTACTATGTCGACTCGTGGCAGGTGTGGTTCTCCATCATCATCGTTTTCAGCGGCCTCGGCAACGTTGCCCTTGCCGTCATGCGGTACCGTGTCGGCGAGCGCAGCCTGCTGTGGGCGCTGTTCGAGAACTTCAAGTGGACCATAATGCTGGCCATCTTCCTTGGCGGTCTGTCGCTGCACGTCAGCCAGGCGCTGCTGGCCCATATGTTTGAGATTGACATGACTTGGGGTGCGACGAGCAAGGAGGCTGAGTTTTCCAACTTCTTCATCGAGGTGCCCAAGGTGCTCAAGAAGGTGAGTTTTTGGTCCTGGAATGTTCTTTTTGAGCACGCCTCTTTACACATTCCTGCCTTCTCGGCTGCACAACTGGCGACGTTCCACACAAGCTGGTCGTTTCACATCGTGCGTATCTGCTTTTGCTAACTCCTAGACCATCTTCCAGTTCAAATTCTCGATGCTCTTTGCCCTGCTCTTCATCGCGGGCATGGTCATCCTCGCCGTGGCGCCGTTCGTCCCGCACGACTGGCGCATCACCGACTTCGTCGCCATCCTGCCCATGGCTACCGTCGCGGCCAGCCACTTCCTCCTGCCGCTGGCCTTGAACCCTGCCCTGATGACGTTCTCGTGGTAACGAACCCTATTCATTCGCCACCACCACATTCGTAAAATTGCATATATTGCCAACACGGTACAAATTGTTCATGACAACGCTTCGTAATAGACGGATCGGGAGTTCTCGCGGAGTTTTGCTTCGACGCTGCTTCTTCATTCTCAGGACTAAGACACCTTACACTCATTTGCTTTGGGCGGCCTAACGCGCGATGATAATCGGGTACATCCTGTGGGACGCCATACGTCGCGGAATGTGTAATATGCATAAGGGGAGGCTTGAGAGTGTTTTCATTCCTCTGTCAAGATGGGGATCCCCAGGGGCATGGACTTGGAAATGCAGTGGAAGTTGAAAATATGGAGACGAAACAACCAACATGCCAGTTTTCTGCGAGCTAGAGGGCCGTCGAACAAAAATCTAGAATCACGTACACACGATGAGGCGTTGATTTGTGACATCTCATTCTGAATTGATCGTGGCCCTATCGGCGAATACAACGGCTTTTCGTTCAAACTTCCATGCCAGTCGATGATGAAAACAAATCCCGGAAACGCCTCTAATCTGCCGCAACAAGTTTGATGCCTCATCTATCCAGTCCAGCGGTCCTTCCCTTTTCCCTCGTGTGCGTCCGTGTACGGCCGAAATCAGCTCACAACAATCCCAGTCTAGTCTAAGTAGCCAGCCCGACCGCGAACCAGAGCGAGGGGGCAGGCAACCCATGCAATCATGCGTTCACAACACGTTCCAATAGAAAAGCCGTCAGACACGGGAGAGGGCGCTTTTAGTTGTCCTCGTCGTCCGTGTCGGGTGGGTGCGGCGTCCCCTTGGGGCTGTTGAGCCACTCAATGTGCCGTAGCCTGCGGCGGACCTCGCGCTCCTTGAGCTCCTTCTTGGTCATCTTCTTCTTCTTGCGGGCACGGAACTTCATGTCGGCGTTGTCCTCGACGCCCGAGTTGTAGGCACTGCTCACGACGGAGCTGGCGGCCGTGCTGGTCACGCCGCTGCCGGGCCGGCTGTCCTCGAAGCGGTCGAGGCTGATGGCCGAGTTGCCGCGCAGGGCGACGCGCCCGTCGGCGACGTGCCACTGCTCGGAGCAGAGCGCGCCGACAAACTCTTCATTGTGGGAAATGAGGATGACGCCGCCCTTGAACTCGCGGATGGCGACGGCGAGGCCGCCGAGCGAGTCTCGGTCCAAGAAGTTGGTCGGTTCGTCGAGGACGAGCAGATGCGGGTTGTTCCACATGGCGCCGGCAATGACGACCTTGACCTTCTGGCCGCCCGAGAGGGAGCCAATCTCGTTGTGGTTGGCAATATCTGGGTCGAGACCGAGGTCTTCAAAGTGCTTCGAGATGACCGAGGGCTGGAGCTCACGGTAGCCCAAGCCCTCACGGGAAGCCTCGTGGTCGTCAAACTCCTGGACGAGCTTGTCAAATCCGAACCCAATGAGCGTCTCGCGAGAAATCATGTTGTTGTGTTTCGGAAGCATATTGCGCCATTTGCTGCGCAGGGGAGCTAGTATCAAAATGCTGTACCGGACAGGAGGGAGAGGGGGACTTACACTTCGTATTGGAACGTCTTCTTGTACTTTTGACGACCGACGAGGGATTCCACCTGTTTCGCGGGCTTGCCATCCTTCAGGTCGACCCACTTGTCCATCTGCTCGCGGTCCTTGTCGGACAGGACACGAGTCTGCTTCATGTGGACTTCCCGATCATCACCGTTGGCATAGCGCCACTGCAGGTACTGGTTGGGGGTCTTCTCCAGGTGCATCTCGACATGCTCCAGCGCGTGCTGCTTGATGTAGCCGATACGCAGGTTCGGGTGCTTCTCAACCTTTCCGGAAGAAGGAATGGTCTCGCCGGTGAGGAGCTTGATGAGCGTCGACTTACCCGCACCGTTGGGTCCGATGATGGCGACGCGCGACGACAGGGTGAGCTGGCAGGAGACGTCCATGAGAGACGGCTTCGGCGCGTTGGGGTACGAGTACGAGACGTTGGTCATTCGGATAATGGCTCGGGTCTGGGACTTGACGCCGGTCAAGATACCGGGGGGGGGGAACTTGAACTGGACGTTGGACGCCGAGAGAGTGTAGTAGCTCTTGGCCTCGGGGCGGATCTTGACGAAGGCGGCCAGGTTTCCCTTGTAGCACGCCAGCTTCTTGTTGGGCTCGTAGTGGTAAATGTCGGTCGTGACGTTGTCCAGGAATCCAGAGTCGTGGGAGACGATGAGGCTGGTAATGTTGGTGTGCGACTTGAGATAGTTCTCCAGCCAGGCAATGTTGGTGACGTCGAGGTGATTGGTCGGTTCGTCCAGAAGGAGAACGTCGGCTCTTTGCAGCATGGCGCGAGCCAAGGCAAGCTTCATCTTCCAACCGCCGGACAGAGATCCGACCCTTTGAGCCTGGCGGCCCTCGGCTCCGGGGGTGAAGCCGAACTCGGTCAAGACCTCCGAGATGCGCTCGGTTCCCCGATGAGCAATGGTGGGGTCCTTGGAGACAAACTCGAGGATGCTAATGTCGGCGTCCTCGCCCTGGTTGTGCTCCACGTAACAGGTGCGTAGGACATCCTGAGAAGGGAAGCCCTCGAGCTTGCCATTAGCAATGCTCCTCATCAGGGTAGACTTTCCGGCGCCGTTGCGGCCGCACAGGCCGTAGCGGTGACCCTTGAGAAGTCGCAGGTTGGTGTGCGACAATAGCAGCATGCCACCATAGGCCAGAGAAAAGTCGGCGTTGACTATCTCGACTTCACCGTCATCCTCCTTCTCGGGGACACCGTACCGGCGCTCGTCCTCTTGGACGTAGAACTTTTGCACTGCGTCAGCCAGCTTCCGGGGAGCCTCGGAATCCTTCATCAGAGGCTGGAGGTACGGCGCAATACGACCCGCGACGCGGCCGACAAAGCGGTAGTTGACGTCCACGGCCACCATGTCGCAGATATAAGCGCGCGCGAGCTTGTACGTGTCCAGCTGACCAGTGAGTCCACCGTTCTTCTTGATCTGCTCGTCCAGAACCTTGGCCACATCGTCGGTCGTCGTGCGAGCAACAATATCCTTGTCGTCGCCCATGGCCTTCTCCATGGTGGCGAGGGCTCGGTTCGCCAGCTCTCGGACTTCGGGGAGAGAAGCCCGGTCACAGACGCCCTTGACACCAGGAGTCAGCTTCGGCAAGAAGGTTCTGGCCTCGATGGGGTCGTGAACGAGCTTAGTAAGGTTCTCAACAATGACAACCGTCTGGCGAAGGACCTCCTGAGAAGTGTTGGGCGAGTTGAGGGATCTCTCGAGGAAAGGCGTCAACAGGGCCAAGACGGGTGAGGTGACGACGGCCACAAAAGTCGTCTGCGACAGGGCGTGGATGGCCTTCTGGAGGGTCTGGGTAGAGGGGTGCTGCATGGTATCGACCAGCAGAGGTATGCGGGGCGAGACGTCGTCGTTGGACAGCAGCGTCGTGAGCGAGTTCATGGTCTGGACAGACTGCTTCTCAACCTCGGCCTTCAAGTCGTGCATGCCGCCCTCGACGAGGGGGATCAGGCCGGCCAGCCTGGCGCCCATGGCCTCGCGAAGAACGTCCTTGTCAGCGGCCTCCTCCTTGGTGCCGCCAATGGACAGCTGCGCCTTGTCGGCCATGCGCTGCATCAGCCTGTACGCGCCGACGGTGCCTTGCCACTTGCCCGTCTTCTTGGACAGGTACTGCGCCAGCACGGGCAGCAGCCCCGTGACGAGGGCCTCGGCGCCGAGGTTACCGAAGAGGGCGTCGAGGCCGTACTGGGCGGCCTCGCGGACGACGGAGCCCTTGTCGGCGAGTGCGTCAAGCGCACACGACACCAGGCCCTCCTCATGGACGAGGAAGACGACCTCGCTCAGCGGTTCTGTCGGGGGGAATCGCTCGAAGATGGCGCCCAGCAGGTTCTGGGCGCTCTCGCGGCGCAGGCCGCTCTTCTTGTCGGCGGCCGCCTTTTTGACCTCGGCGAGGACGCCATACCGTGTCAGGCCGGCGAAGCCCACCGAGTTGAGCAGCAGGTCGCACAGGCCGTAGCTGGCGTCGACCGAGGCAGCCGACGTCTGGGCCGTGAAGATTGTGTTGACCAAGGCGGCCACGTCCTCAGGCGATGGCGGGGGAGGGGCGTCCTTGGACACCATGGTCGGCTGCGAAGGCGGCGAGACGGGGTGAGGCATCGTGTATTTTGGTTTGCCTCTCTCTAGACTTGGTCGCGCAACGTGTCGCCGGTGGACTGCGCTCCGTGCCCGAGGAGTCTGGAGAGGCAAAGGGGATTGGAGAGAGGGAGAGAGCAGGAGGCGGACAGGACATGCCGTTGTCGACAGCTGACATACTTTCCCCTCTGGTCGGGCTGAGGCGGTAATTGTCGCATTTTTTTATATCGCGGCTGCTTATCGCCCCCGCCAGGTACGAAGTACTTGGCGCAATGCACTTGGTGGCGCAATGCACTTCGTATTGAGTACTTCGTAGCGCAAACTCACTTCCACGTGGGGCGTGCTCTTGGACCTGAACGACGCCACGTCGCTCGAGTCTCGGGGTACTCCGTGTTGATACTTCGTACAGACTTTTCCGGCCATGATGCCTCTGCATCCACAAGGTACAGCTCCGCCAAGCCAAGTACGTATTACACGGCATTGAAGACGTATATTGTTCACTTCACCTCCCATCTAGAAATAAAACAGGCAGCTCAAGAAAGTCTTACAGTCTTCCGTCCCGCAGTCCGCATCTCCGTCCCACCCAGCCAACGACGAAAGAAAACTATGGACTGAGGGTATAACACACAAGAGGCATTATACATGTTCCTACACTTTGCAACGACAAGGTCCCGAGTTCCTCCCTGAAAATCAGGTCGACAGTACTAAAGACCAGAGAACAATGAAATATCGATGTGCATGTGATGACCAAGAAAGAAAAAACATCATCCCCTATGCCCGACTCTGCTCTCGCAGCAGCACCACAGGCCCCTCGAATCCTCGCGAGGACCCAGGCTGTACCGAGACCATCTCGAGGCCTTGCGAGTTCTTTCTGGGGCGTTGCCTTCGATGGATGCCCAGCCGCTGGTCGCCGTGCTGATGCTGCTTCTTGAAGCGATAGTACGTCGGCGGACGGGGTCGGCAGAGCACAGCCACCATATTTCGCAACATGCTTCCCTGGCTGAACGCCCGGTACCGCTCCTTCTCGGCAAACTTGTGCGAGTTGATGTATTCTCGCGTAGTCTCTCCCCGCGCCATCAGAAACAGGTGGTATCCCATCAAGGCGGCAGGGTAGAGGAACAGGAGAAACCCAATAAAGATGAGGGCAAACGGAACCCGGAAATGATCGATGGCGTCGGAGAAGGTGACGTCCTCGCGGTCCATGTGTATGAGGACCTGCGCCAGGCTGGTGGCGATGAGGTAAGCGGCCAGGAAGGAGGCCGAGGTGACAAACGCAAAGAAATATCGGTAGTTGCGCTTTCCAACACAGTTGTTGAGCCAGACGCAGTGGTGATCGTGAGTCTCGATGCAGTTGTCGCAAAGGCGACAGTGATGGCCACGCGGCGGTCTCCAGATGTTGCAGGTCCGGCAGTGCTTGACAGGCACCTCCATTGCCGCGGCGCTCCCCTCGGCCGACTTTATCAGCGTCCAGTCGTTTGTTGGCGGGCCCACGCGCAAGGGGTCTTCGTGTTCGAAGACAGGAGGAAATTGGTGAAGATTTCGAGGCAGAATCTGTCAAAAGGTCAGCACTGGAACACCGTCCAGACACTCAACGCAGGTGCTACTACTCACCCCAGGATCCGAAACAGAGGCGTGGATAAAGGAAGAGATGCAAATATATGTGAAATAGGCAAATGTGATGGGAATCGCCGGCGATAGGTTTTGCCACAGCCAAGGCGCCTCAAAGACATAGAAGAGCACGCAGGGAACGACCACAAAAAGGCCGGTTGCGATGTTCATGGGCCTGTGCTTCGTGTTCTGCCACCGACCACCGAAGCAAAACACCGTGTTTCCGTCAAAGTACTGGTGTACACGGCCCGCACTCTTTGTCTGGATGGGCGTTGGAGGTGGCTGTAGTCGTGGCCGGTCCTGTGAGTCCATCGGCTGTAGGCGCGGGGACGAAGTGGCCGACGACAATTTCTCCGCGCCGTCGGTGCTTCGGTTTCGGCTGGCCTGCCCCTGATCGCCCTTGCTGGGAAGAAGGAAGCTCGACCGGAACGAGCGCGATGACTTCAAGGGAATGGGTAGGGTCCCGTGGTCCTTGTAGGTCTGCTTCACGCCGGCACTCCGGTCGTTGCTCGTAGCGGATCTCCCCTGCAGCGGCCGGACGCTATCCGACATGCTGCCAGCCGGGTAATACCCCTGGGACGGGCTCGTATTTCGATCAAAGTTTTCCTGCTCCGTCACTTCCGTGCCCCGGGACGGGGCTCGTGGGTTTTCGTCACCGCTGATCTTGCGCAGATGCTGGGCGAGGATGGGCGATGTAAAGCTCCGGTTTATGACGCTACCGCCCAAATCCGTCGCGGCGTCATCGAGGTCGCCGAGTTGCTGCGGCGACGGTTGCAACTGTTGAGTCATCGTGGCGGGTCTCGATACGCCACCTCTCTGTGCTTGGAGCTTCTGCGAACTCATGGGCCGGAAGAAGGCGTTGGACGTAAGCGATGGAACGTGGCTCCGCGTCGTCAAACTCGGTGTTCGCCCAAGAGATGCATTTGTGGCGCTGGCAATGCTGCCCCTCTTGAGATACATCTTCCGGCCAGCCTGCGCTGCCCACGGAGCCTTTGAAGAAACCCCCGTTCTGGCGGTCCCGGGTCGCGATGCCGGGTCCGTGTTCCTCGGTTGGCTCGCCATAGATTTGCGTGCCTCGGCCTCGCCGCCATCATCGCTCGCAATATCGGTCATGCGGGAGGATACAATGCTCACAGGTCGGGGATGGCGACTTGGTGATGGAAAGCTGCCATCATCGCCCGGTGGCACCGCCCGATCGTCCGAAGCGGGGGACGCCATGGTGTTGATTCAACGTGCCCGTGATGAGGTGCCTCGTTATGACATAGCCTTTTGCGACGATGTCAAGGAAAGGCAGGAGGTTTGGTGAGATGGTCACGGTTCGTGGTAACGGTCGACGATGCGTCAAAGTCGGCTTGCTCGGCAGCTATCGTTACCGCCGTCAGGAGAGTCGGATCGACGATTCGAGAGGAGAAATCAAGAGAAATCGAGAGGCCCGAGCACCAGCGGTAGGATTAGGAGCAACGAAGGAGCGTCGCGAATGGTCAAGAAAGAGGAAGACGCAATGGAAGAGAAAGGAAGCGCAGCTGCGCAGGGCGAAACCCGCAAAAAGGACCGTCGGCAGCAGCAGCGCGATTGTCAGAACGAGCGTGCGTGACGCTTCTCGTTGTCCTTTTTTTCTCGCCGGTCTGGGCGCACGCTCGGTCGCTTAGTTCGTCTGACGCCACGGACGGTTGCTTGGGCGAAGGATGGAAGCGAAGTGGGAACTGGCTTGCGTGGCTTGATAGGCTGCCGGCCCATGTAAGGGGGCAGCAGCACCGCATATTGGCCGTGATATGAAATCATGACGAAACGCAGAGCATTGCATTGCATCAACTTGTGGGAATAGGAACGACGGCATATGAAGTACTCCGTACGAGTAGACAGACGAGGCCTGTATATACCGCGTCGCCCGTCAACTGCCACAGGCTGGACCGTGCCGATGTGCGGCGCATCACTTTCATGGGTACGAAGTACGGGTAGACGCTTCATGTGCATTCGCTGTGCCACGCTGAAGTCACCATCAAGTCGCAAAACTGGCTTTGTTCGTCGTGTCAGCGGTTGTGCTGATTTCAATTTTATGCCTCATCTCCCCGGGGCTGGCACGTCACATCACCACTTCCCGCCCCACTACGGTCAACATGCGTGACCTCGCACGTGACGCTGTTGCCCAGCGCATTGGCCAATGGCGTGCCACGGAACTGGTAGCTGAAATCATGCGACAAACTCCAGAGCTTCCCTCGCCGCCATCACGACCGCAACAACCACCCGCTCGACAGACCCAACCGCCACAATCCACAATGGCTTCCCGAGTCACCAGCCGCCTCTTTTCCACCTCCGCCCGGCGGTACCAGATCCAGGAGGAGCTCAAGAAGGAGACCAAGCGCAACCCCGAGCTCATGGTGCGTCATAATACCCTCGGCTACTAATGCGCAGCGCAGCAGGCCTCCGACGCCGCGGCATTGCGGGATGAGATGGACGGCGATGGGCTAATGGACCTTTTTGTTTGTGGATATAGATCCTCGGCGGTGTCATGGTTGCTGCTCTCGGCGGTGCCGGTTTCTACTTTGGTACGTCAGGTCCGACACTATGGGAAACAAGAACCAAGTCTTGCTGATGCCCACGCCTCGCAGGCCGATCTCCCACCAAGTCCACCTCTGAATCTCCCGTAAATATCGCCAAGGGCGGAATGCCCTGGGAGGGTGACGGCCAGGGCAAGTACAAGTACCACCCCGGCGGCGACCCCAACCGGGAGCCCAAGGACGCCCCCAGCGCGCTCAACGCCGTCGTCGTCCCCAACGTCACCCTCCCCCGAGAGCTGCACGATAAGTACAACAAGTGGGGCAAGGAGGGCTACCCTTGAACGGGCATAAAACACTGCGGGGACGTCGAAACAGGAGGAGGCGGAGTGTATACTGGCGAAATGATAGAGGCTGTCGGCGTGCGCCTGTGTAGATTTTACTGTTGCAGCTGGACCGAGCATTGGATTATGCCCGACGTACGACGCTGAAAATGACATGCCCTTTCCATTGTGCGTTCTGTTGTCGCGACTGGCGCCCACTCGAGGTGACCATGTTGGAACAAAATATTCAAACGCTAATCGTTAGGAATCGTGTTGCTAATAGCTACTGTCACACAAAAATGTGACGCCACACCTCGTGCATAGCATAACCCTCCTTATAACCTGACAGCTATCGTTGTGGTATGCGCTGTCGGCACTCTGCAAACCCGTCCCTTCTCCGTCAAAACTCCTCGCATGCCTAAACACCGCTCTCGGCGCACCTACTCGACGAGCAAGTCAACCTCCTCGCTCGTGAAGCCAAAGAGGAACAGCAAGTCCAGCAAGCTCTCCCCGTTCAGCCGCGCATCCGCCTCCATCTGCACGCGCGGCTTCGCATTCCACGCCACGCCCAGCCCGGCCTTGTCCATCATCAGCAGGTCGTTGGCACCGTCGCCGATGGCCACGACCTGCGCCAGGTCAATCTTCTCCTTGGCGGCAATCTCGACGAGGAGGTCACGCTTGCGCTCCATGCCGACAATGGTCCCCTTGACCTCGCCCGTGAGCTTGCCGTCGGCGACGACAACGTCGTTGGCGTAGGCATAGTCGATGCCCAGGTCCTGCGCGAGCCAGCTGGTTAGCGGCTGGAAGCCGCCGGAGAGCACGGCCGTCTTGACACCGAGGCGCTTCAAGGCCTTGATGAGCTCCCTCGCACCCTTGGTCACGTCGAGGACGGGTCGAAGCTCGTCAAAGAGGGAGCCGTCGACGCCCTTTAGGAGAGCAACGCGCTCCCGGAAGGACGCCTCAAACTCCAGCTCGCCAAGCATGGCCCGATGCGTAATTTCCGCGACACGGGCCGGTAGGTCTGGCGGGTCCTTGACCGTCTCGGCCATGAGCTCAATCACCTCTTGTGTGATGAGCGTGCTGTCCATGTCGAAGACGACGAGCCGGGGGTGCCGCCGCCAGACCATATCCCGCTGCAGGGCGACGTCGACGTTCCACTCCTGCTCGAACCGGTATATCATCTCGTGCTTGCGCAGGTCCGACAGGACGAGGTAGTTGGGGGACGGGGCCGGCGCGAGGGTCAGCTCGACGACCCGCGGGTTCCCATGGTTGTCGAGGCATCGGTGCGACGAGCGCGGCGGGTCGGCGCCCCTGGGCTGCGGAAACGTCGACATGAGGTGGAGGAAGGAGGTGATGCACAGGGGCGAGATGAACGACCCGTAGAGATGATCCAGCTGCTCCGACTCCTGCGTCGGGGGCTCAAGCGGAAAGGCATCCATGTTGGTCGTCGGAGCCATGTTGGCCGGCAGGGGCTCGTTGCTATCCGACAGCCCCCCCCTTGTCGGCGACCGCGATCCGTTGGCAGCCGCCGCAGACTTGTAGAAGAGCGTGGCAATCAGCCGATCCGTCCTCTTCCCCGGCAACGGTGCGCAGTTGGGGTGCGAGAAGCTGTGGTTCACCCCGCTCTCCACTATCGTCGGGGGGTTGTCCTCGGAGGGGACGCCGTTGAAGGGGAGGCCGGGCTTCTGCGAGGCCGACGCCGGGATATCCTCGACGACGGTGTCGATGCCGTGGTGCGGCTCCGGCTGGCGCGGCGGGCGGTACTCCTGGTTGTCGCTCAGGTACGAGCTGCTGCGCATGGCCGAGGTGAGCTGCGGACGGGCAGCATTCTGCCTCGGGTGGGCCGCCATGTCGGCCATGTCGTCGCGGATCAAGGGCGCGACTTGGCCGAACAACCCGGTAGCAGCGCACTGGTGATGCCTGACGTTGCCTGTGTCGAGCGGTCCAAGTCGAACGGCGAGATCTGAAGACGGTGCGTCGGGACGCGGCGCTCGTCGGCCGGTCACCGTGTGCGAACCCACAAGCCTGGACAGGCCTAAAGAAACGTCGACGCCGGTCACTGTCGCTGCTGCCGCCGTCGTCGCCGTCGGTGTCGCGACTGAGCACGGGCTGATGTCGAAGGGTTGGATGCGAAAGTTCCTGCCTGACGCGAGCTCGAGCTCGCAGCGTCGTGCCCCGCCGGCGCCTGGAGGTTGTCCAGCCACTCCACTGTCCACTGGACCTCTAGGCGTGGCATGCAGGGGCACAGCGCTCTGGCCAGGCAGGTGTCAGGTGTCGGTGCGGAATGGCGTCATTTATTGATAAGCGGCCGGTTTTGTCGCAGCAACGTCAACCGTCATCAACCGGGCTTCACATGTTGCAGCATGACGGCATTGCAGCTTTTGTAGCTGCGGATCAAGCGCGGATCCGTCTGCGTCTATTCACAGTCTATAAATGCGACAATGTCGGAAGAGTTATTGACTAGGATATGGTCGCGCTTGGACGAGTTCCTGGACGATATCCAGGCGGAAACGGTAGGCAAGGTAAACATCGACCGGACGGCACGTCTCAGTCCCCCCGCTAGCTATCGTTCACTGAGCGAAAGAGTTTGCCACGTAGCTTGTCCTGGTCCCAGCGACTTTGGCAACACGTCGACAACGGCCGAGTCGAGAGTACGGCACGGGAGTCGCAGCGCAAGGCATGTCAGGATGAAACCAGGGAAACTAGACTTCTCTTTGGACCACTTGAACCCCAGATGCCGGAACAAAGACCCCGTTTCCGGGCCAGTGTGCAGCAGCGCATTCCGCCGCGCAGATGATCTGGTTGATCGTGTCTGGGCGGCCCGATCCCCAGAGTGTCTTGGACTCCCTGGTCTCTTTCCACACCAATTCCAGGGATCCAAATACAGCCACATGGATATTATGATATTCAGCCGACGGTGGCAACCTGTTCGATAACTAGGGTGTCGAGTCCGAGCGAAGCGGTTGTCATTGCCAGTCCAGGCCCCGCTGCCCACAATGAACAAGTCGCACCTTTCTGTCCTCATTGTGGCTGCCTTGCTTGAAGACGAAAGACCGAGGTGTATGCTTTCGTGACAAGCCGAAAGAGCTGCAACTAAACATTCAAGGGCAGTCGGAGTGTGGTACATCGACGAGCTCATGGGTGGCGGTCCATGCTGCAGCTGTATTGGTGGCTGTACAATTTGAAATATTCGGGAAACCGGAGTTCAAGTCTAGCTATTGTAGGCCTTGTGGAGAAGGGGAGGCATTTTCTCTCGCCCAAGCTCTGCTGTCGTGGCCCGTCGGTACAACGTGACAGGTATGGCTCAAGCGCAAGGGCCTTTTCAGCTATGAACAGGGAACATCGCTCTGCAACGAGTGAGGTTGCTAGGACTTCCGTCACTATACCACTTGAATAGCATTTAGTGTACTCGGTAGGCTCGAGAGAGCAAGTCCCATGCTGTGTGATCCCCAGCCATATAATAGACCGTCGTGATCTTTGCCCCTCCAAGCGTTTTCTTATTGAGACTCCTCAACTTTGCAGCCAACTTGGTTTCCATACGATTGAAACCTAGCCAATCAAAATGGACTTTTTAGTCCCAGACGTTCCTGCAAAGACGGCAATCCCCCTCGTCACCGCCATTATCGCCGCTTACCTATTCCATCTCATCAATCTTGTGGTTTATCGCTTATACTTTTCCCCCCTGGCCAAGTTTCCTGGGCCCAAGCTTGCCGCCGCAACGTCTTGGTATGAGTTCTACCACAACTTTTGGCGCAATGGCCGGTACATCTACGAGATGGAGAAAATGCACAAGAAATATGGTAGGGCAATGCTTCACTTCACGCCTGCTCAGGAACGAAAGTGGGCTAACGGCACCCTTGTCAGGTCCAATAATTAGAGTGAACCCAGACGAGCTCTCGATCCACGACCGTGATTTTTACAGCCAACTTTATGTCACGGAAAGCACGCGACGCACAAATACCTACGAAAAATACGGCAGGGGCGTTGGCTACCATGGTCAGCATATCTGTATCTGAGGAGCTGGGCTTTGGATAACGCCCCACTAGACACGCATTTTCTTTCAACGGACCACGACCTGCATCGGAGGAGAAGAAAGCCGCTGGAGCAATTCTTCTCTCGAATGGCCGTCACCGGATTTCAGCCCATGATGGCCGAGGTGGCTTTGCATTTGGAGACTCGTTTCAGGGAGCTCGGAGGCAAGCGCAAAGTTGTCAGGTTTGACTACGCATTCACCGCGGCCGCTGGTGATGTTATTCGGAGAGTATGCCTGGGACGGGATGACCCAGGAAAGCATTTCTTGGACGACCTCGACTTTACGCCAGAATGGTGAGCCGCGCAACGCCACTCCTCCAAGGGACCACGTTGTGACCGACGGCCCAGGCACGATATGATACATGCAGTCGTTCGATCCGTACCGCTCTTCGCAGCGTTCCCCATCATCCACCAGTAGTATGATCGGCCCCCGGAATTTGAAAAGAGTCTAACGTGGAAACAGAGTCGTGAGCTTGATGCCCGAAAAGGTGCTGCTCTGGGCGTACCCTCGAGGACGGTTGTTCCAAATCCTTAAACATGTTCGCAGGAAACCATTCCACGCGCCAGCGCATCACAGGCTAAGACGAGAAACAGAAAGCAGAGGCGGAAGTCAGCAAGGCCAAGGAGACGGGCCACGAGAAGAGCAATTCCATCTTCAGCAACATCCTCAACGGCGACATGCCAGAGTCGGAGAGGTCGCATGAGCGTCTCGGCAGAGAGGCTCAGGTGCTTCTCGCGGCCGGCTCATCCAGCGTCGCTCGCACGCTCCAGATTGCGTCGTTTTACATCCTCTCGCGGCCCGAGACCCGGCAGAGACTTGGGGCGGAGCTGAGGGACACCATGTCCGGCTGGCCGGAGAAAATCCCAACGTGGGCAGATCTCGAGAGATTACCGTTTCTGCAGGCAATAATTACAGAGGCGTTACGGTAAGTCCTCGTACGGACGCGAGGCAGACACCACCTGGAGCCGCTGCGTGCTCACACGTCGACACAGGCTCAATTACGGCATCATGAACCGGCTGGCTCGCATCTCTCCAGACGTGCCTATTCCGTACAGAGGCTACACGATCCCCGCCGGCGTAAGAGGCCCCGTATCTGAGGCGCGTTTCCAGGCCTAACAGCTTGGCAGGTGCCTGTTGGCATTGCTGCATACTTTTTGCATACGGATCCCGAGGTGTTCCCATCGCCTCACGAGTTCATACCCGAGCGCTGGATCGGGGACATCAACCCGGCCATGCATCGATCCCTCGTGTCGTTCTCCCGGGGCTCAAGGGACTGCATGGGCAAAAAGTGAGTTCTCCTAGAAGCCCCCCGAGCCCCGACGAGCGTGGATGTTGACAGGTATCCCCTTGCACAGTCTGGCCATGGCTGAAATGAGTCTGATGCTGGCCGTTCTCTATCGGCCCAACGGCCCTAAGCTGGAGCTTTTCGAGACGGATGAAAGCGACGTCAGATTGGTACATGATATGGTTTTGCCGCTCCCGAGAATGGGCTCGAAGGGTGTCCAGGTGCTGGTTTGTTAATCCGCGCCAGTCTTGGCAGGGCTTATGCCCAGGAGATTGAAGGCGTCGTCTCGGCCCCGTCTCGTTTCGGCCCTGTCGTGTTCGTCGCCTGCCCATCACGTGATGCACAGCTACCCGGCGCTCGGAAGCCAGACCCTCCCCGACTCCCGCGCAGGCCGACTAGCCGATGCCCAACCGACATCCGTCCACGGCTTGTCCATCCCCATCTCCGAACAACATGCTCTGGCCAAGGCGAATGCAACTCCAGGAATCAGGGCCGCCCATACGGGGCACGTACTTGTATTTGCCCTCCGCGGCTCTGGATGCCGTCTCGGCCGCGGCTCGAAGCACCTGCTTACCGATCCGTCCACCCGTCCGTCATGTAAATCAGGCCTTCTGATCCGAGCAGTCCGCCTCGTCGTCCCGCACTCGTAGTCCACACTCCGGGCGCCGTCCCGGCCCAGAAAACCCTTTTCCGGCCAGCCCCAGTAAATAGAACTGGGGAACGCCGCAGGTAGCGAATACTCTTTTCCGCCCCTGTCGTCTGCCCCGAGCCAGGTCCCTATTACCGGGCCAAACTCGAGGCGGAGCCGTCGCGGCCAATCACAGCCCCGGATCCGGCATCGCGGAAGCAATGGCGTCGATGTCGTGATCGCGCCCAGATGCGAAACCGTACGCTGGCGTAATTCCCCAGGGCGCACCGGCGCAAATTCATCGCCTCGGAAGACGGCCAGAGATGATGTGGTGGTAATGGCCAGTTGTTTGGAATTAGTCAGGCCTGATTTCCCCCTCAAAACGGCCGTCATCCGGCATCAACTTTGAAGAATCCCCTCTCCTCGAATCCAAGCCCTGATCATTCGTGTTTGTATAGACGACCTTTCGTCCTGCCCGCCATCGAGGAATAGACCTGTCTCGAATCAGTTTCAGCCTTCATTTCTCGCTCAAAGAAAGCCCGTGGCCCTCACCTCCCTGAAGACCCCCCGATCGACCACAACCTCCCTCTTCCGGCCGCACGACTCCCGGCGCCCCCTCCCGCAATATCCCTCGCTCTTGGTGGCCACGTCTGTTGCCATGACGCAAACAGCCTCCCACTCGTCCTTTGCGGACGACAAGGTCGACCACAACGACATCGAGTCCGGATACGTCTCCGGCCACTCCGACTACTCGCCGTCACCGACCAAGCAGTCTCGACCCAACGTGTCCCTCACCAAGGAGCATATGTCCTACCTCAACCAGCAGCTGGAGCCCATGCACCCCATGGACATCCTGCGCTTCTGCAAGGTCATGTTCCCGAACCTGTACCAGTCGACGGCGTTCGGCCTGACGGGCCTCGCCACCATAGACATGCTGTCCAAGATCCAGCGGGAGAGCCCCGGGTCCAAGACGGTCGACCTCATCTTCCTGGATACCTTGTACCACTTCAAGGAGACGCATGACCTGATTGACCGGGTCAAGGCGCAATACCCCAACGTCCCGCTGCACATCTTCAAGCCCGACGGTGTCGAAACTGTCGAGGAGCTCGAGGAGACTTACGGCAAGGAGCTGTACAATACCTCCGGCGACATGTACGACTGGATCGTCAAGGTCGAACCCCTGCAGCGGGCGTACGACGAGCTCAAGGTCGCCGCCGTCCTCAGCGGCCGCCGTCGGTCACAAGGTGCCGCTCGTGGATCTATCCCCATCATCGAATTCGACGATGAGCGGGGCATCATCAAGATCAATCCCCTCGCGGCCTGGAGCTTTTCTCAAGTCAACGAGTACATCAAGGAGAACAACGTGCCGTACAACGCCCTCCTGGACCAAGGGTACAAGTCCGTCGGCGACTGGCACTCGACCAGCCCCGTCCAGGAGGGCGAGGACGAGCGTGCGGGCCGATGGAAGGGCCAGTCCAAGACGGAGTGCGGCATCCACAACAAGAAGTCGCGGTACGCCCAGTTCGTGTCGGAGAAGAAGGAGGAGTCTATGGGTCAGGTGGTGGCGCCCGTCTGATCAACTGAAGTCGCCGCCCC
>NRSZ01000229.1:0-17471 GCA_002901185.1 Tolypocladium capitatum
GACTTTCCCGAGCTGGAGATTGCGCGCGAAAAGGGCGGCAGCATTGACGACTGGGAGATTAAGGACTTCGTGGTTAAGGGGTATAACCCGCATGGGCCTATTCCCATGCAGATGTCTGCATGAGGATGGGTGCGGCATGTGGATGATGAAGCGCTATGACGATGAAGCGCTATGATGACGAGAAGTGCTATGATTACGACAAGTGCTATGATTACGATTGAGTGTATGACTTTTGGACCTGGGTGGGTAGGCAGGGGATATTTGTATTGTAGCCTCTTTGGTCGCTTGTTGTATAAACAGCTTGGAGCCGAAAGGCGCGTGTTTTGTTATTCGTCCAAGGCCAAGCTGTCATCCAGCTGGCCTATGGCTGCTAGATCGGGGCAAGTTGACGACATACCGTGACCTTGCGTGTCGAGCGAATCCTCCATCTTTGGGTACATGACGTAGGAACAGAAGCAGATGAACAGCATTCCATTTACAGTCGCCAGGACCTCCGAGAGACTGAAAACAGGCTACCCATGCTGACGTCAACTTGGCAAAATTCCTTCGTCGTTGATCGCAAGCACACGACCGGTTCCAGCATGGCAAATGAGCAAGGGCAGGCAGGCAGCGGCGGATGCAAAACCAAACGCCATACATACACATCCTCGCGCCCTCGGCTTCGGAAACGAAGCACACAAAAACAGACTACCCGAGGAAACCTCCCTTCCATCCATATACCGCCGCCATGTGATGCCCTCATCCCACGCGTCCATCCGTCTCCGCCGACGTCGCCTTCTCCCCGCCCCCGGCGTTCAGGTAGTCCGCGTTCTCGGCCGCCTCGTACTCCCCAATCAGGTCCGCGACCACCTCGCGCGCCTCATCGAACTCGTCAAGGTTCTCCGCAAACGGCGCCGTCTTCTTGTAGCCCTCCATGAAGGCGTTGCGCTTCCGCATGCCATCGTACTGCTTGACGATGCGCTTGAAGAGCTGCCGAGTAATTAGTTCACGATTTCGGAAACGGCATGGTGCGTGGGTGGCAGGGGGAGGCGTACTGTCGCGATGCTGGTGTGGTTTGCCAGCATCAGCCCGCTCACGCGGTGGCTCATGGGAATGTACGGGCTGCGTTTCGTCAGGGCCACCTGGATGCTCGCGGGGCCCCAGGGTATAAACGTCGCCAGCCTGCGCTCCCGGATGCGGAGCAGGCTCTTGTGCACGTCCGTCGGGTCCACCTCGCCCTGGATGACGTTGAGGATGGAGATGTAGCAGCTCTTCTTGCCGGGGACCGTCGACACCATGCGGTTCTTGGGCTGCAGCAGCCGCCGCATCACGTCCAGCACCGTCGTCTTGCGCACCGTCTTGGCCTGCTCGACCTGGTCGCCGGTGAAGGGCGTGTACGCCGTCATAAGGAAGTGGCAGCGCGGTGTGGGTATCAGGGAGGCTAGGATGCTGACGAGGTCGTTGTGCATGTAGCCGGGGTATCGAAGCGTCGTCGTGCTCGCAGACATGACCGTTGCGACCTGCAGACACGTTAGCCAACACACACTTCCCACATAGGGGATGTCCTCCCGCTCACTAGTTGATTCGTCTGCTGGAACGATGGCTCTTGCACATGCAACCTGTCGGCCGCGATGTGTGACAATGCGCCGTTATCCAGCACCACGACAGAGTCGGCATTCTGCGTCAGTCTCCGCATGGACAGGATGCTGTTGTACGGATGCACAACCACGTCTCCTGCGTTGGTCGTATCCGGAAAGACCGAGTATGTCTGGATGATCTTCTTGGGGAACCGGTCGTTGAGCCGCTCGAGCAGAAAGGAGCCCAGGCCAGAGCCGGTACCGCCAGCAATGGAGTGCAGCATCATGAAGCCCTGCCCGGAAAGACGTCAGCAAGACATGGCATCATAGACTCGAGCGTTGCCATGTCGCACCTCAAGAGAGTCGCTGCCGTCGGCCTCTCGGTCAATCATCTCCATGATATCCTCGCACACCGCCTCGCCGCTCTGGTAGCCGTCGCCCCAGTTATTCGCCGCGCCCATGCCATCCTTGCCGACGTAGAAGTTCTCGGGGTTGTAGATGTTTCGGTACGGACCCGTCTGGATGCCATTGATGACCTGTTCCATCTGTCAGCGCCCCCTTTCCGCGCTCCCCGGCCAAGTCCCGGGATCCAGTGGCACCTACTCGGGGTTCCAGGTCAATCAAGATCGCGCGTGGGATATATCGCGTGTCGTCGCTCTGGTAGTAAAACACGTCCTTGCGGTCCCCGCCCTCGGTCGCAAAGTCCTCGAGGTTGCCATCCTGGCTGATTCCGTGCTCCTGACAGAGCTGCTGCCAGAACTGACTTCCAACTGTCCCACTGGTCAGCAATGTCCGGCACAGCGCCCAGGCCCGCGACAACCGCCTCGGTCGCCCGCGGCGTCGGCGCTACTCACTGCTGTTGCCGCACTGCCCGGCTTGGATCGTGATTATCTCCCTGCGCACGTCGTCAGATGATATTCCATTGACAAGTACGGGCGATTCCGTGCGAGCCTCACCGTGGCATCGTGATCGCCTGCGCTTGGAGGGTTTGACGCTGCCGTTTGCACCGAGTCGATGTAGCTACGCCAGACCGTTGAAGGGCCCGACGCGTGACGCGATGAGCACCAGCAGCCTGCACCCCGCCCCCGCGTTTCGATTATAATAGTTTTTCCGTCCAGCGCACATCAAGAAGCCGCATCTGTCATATCAACCAACCTCTCTTCCTTTGGTGGAATTAAGTCACATTAACTGAGTGCTCCCCGTCATCCTCCAGCCGCGTCATATGCTGCCCGCTTGCCGTCCTTCGTCTTCAGGTAGTCTGAGCACTTCATGCAGACGCAAACGCTAAACACTTCCCTCTTCCTTCGAATATACACCCCCCAAGCCTTCTGATCCCGAGGGGATGCGGCTAGACTACGTACGATGCTCTAAATAACGCCAGTCATGCTTCCCAAACGTTCCCTGCCCGGTGCCCTAAACAGGCGCAGGCTACCCACGAACCCATGCATGCTCCGGGATTACTTCTTGTTTGAGCCCTTGTTCTTCTCCAGAGCCTCGGCCGCTTCCTTGGCCAGGTCCTTCGTCTTCACCTGAATCATCCACGTTTCAAGCCCATCCCCCTTTTCATTCGATGTCGTGATCTTGACATACTTCTCATCCGCCTTGTACGTCATGTTGGGCAGAAGAGCTCGGTTTAGAGCCACGTGGCCTCTTGGTTCCGCACGCAGAAGTAGGCGCACAACACCCGACTCCTTGTGCTTCAGCAGTCGCAGAGTACCGACGCCCCGAGTCGTCCACGGGCTCTTCGGCTTTGCCCTGTCGTCGCTGTCCGACTTGTCGCCAGGCGGCAGGAATTTCAACACCTTGGCTCGCACCTCGTGGAGCACCTCCTCGTCCGCGTCCACTCCATCCGTGAGATTGATCTGCCCATGCTTCTCGCCGTCTCCATTGTCACCGCCCGTGGTTCCGTCCTTTTGGTTCGAGGGTTCCGGGGTCCCCGCCGCCGGTGTAGTCGCCAGGCTCGAGCCGCCGCCAAAGTTCAGGGGGGAGTCTACACCCGGCGCTTTAGCGGGGCGATTTTCCTCTTCGGAAAAGGTAACTTACTGGTCCCAGTGGTGGAGGAACCACCAGCAGGTGGCTGGAGGCCGCCGAACGCTGGAGCCGCCGGTTTGGAGCCGAATACGGAGCTGGCCCCTTGTGGGGGCTGCGACGAGGCACCCGAGAAACTGAAAGATGGAGCACCGCCCAGGGCCGAAGTGCCGCCACCAAACATCGGTGTCGAGTTGTTGCCTGGCTGGCTTGCGCCAAATATGGAACCGCTCGACGCTGCTGCGGCCGACGAATTGGCGCCGGCGCCTCCAAACTGGAACGGAGTAGACGAACCGCTGGCCGGACCCGACGAAGTACCTCCAAAGGCGAAGGTGCCTCCGGTGGATGCCCCTGGCGCAGCGTTAGAGTTGTTGGCGAAGGGGTTGTTGAAGGATGAGCTGGAGGCTGCAGAGGACCCTCCGGCATTGAAGTTGAAGTTGAAACCACCAGATCCCGACTTCGCCGACGACTCGGCCCCGAATGAGAGGTTTGAATTACCTGGGTTGCTGGCCGTGGCAGGTACCGCCGGCGCCCCAAACGCATTGGTGTTCGGAGTGCTAGTAGCGGCTTGCGAGTTTCCCAAACCGAACATGGCGGTAGATGGCCCCGTGTTGCTGCCATCCGTGAAGGCCTTCTTCGCGGGAGACGGATCGTCCTGCTTCATTGGGCTGCCGTTGAACATGCTGTTCGCCGCAGTGGCACCGGGTGGAGGAGGAGACTTGGGTGTTCCAAACAGAGGCTTGGAAGCGGCGGTCACGGGCCCAGCGTTGTTGGGCTTCTCGCCACCAGCCGAAGCGCTCCCAAAACTGAACATGGGCGTCGAAGGAGCAGGCGCCGCACCAGCCTTTGAGGCCGTCGCATTGTTACCGAAGGTAGCAGAGCCGTTGCCGAAGAGAGGGGCCGACGGAGTAGAGGCACCACTGCCGAATGCACTGCTTGGACCAGTCGCTGGTTTCGCCCCAAAAAACGAGGATGCCGTGCCTGTACTTCCAAGCGCGGAAGACGAGTTCTGGCCTCCAAATAAAGGAGATGCCCTGGCAGCGTCGGATTCGGCGGGCTTCGCTGGTTCCGAAGGCTTCCCCCCAAATAGGCTAGACGCGTGCGTGGTAGGTGCCAAGGAGGAAGTCGCCCCGCTTGTCTTGTTCGACAAGCCGAACATGTTCGGTGTAGCAGACGCTTCGGGCTTCAAGTCGGCCTTGGTCGTGGAGCCAAACATGTTCGAGCTTGGCATGGGCGCGTCAGCCTCCTTGGACTTCTCGGTTGATGCTGGCTTGGGCTGGAACAGCGAAGACCCAAAGCCCAGCTGCGTAACGGGCGCCTTGGGCTCGAATAGGGCCTTGTTAGTGGGCCGTGACTCGTTCTCCTTGTCGGATTCGCCGCCATCCTTGTGTCCTTCGTCCGCGCTCGTGCCTACCGAGGATTCCTGTGCGGACGGCGAATCCTGTTTAGCCGCACCGAAAAGGTTGGAGGTCGTGGTGGTCTTTGGTGCAGAGATGGAGGTCGCGGGGATCAAGGTAGAGTTGCCGAGCATTGAGCCCTTCTGAGTCGCGGGGGCAAACTTGATCGGGGTGGTGCTCGGGTTCCATGTCTGATCCGCAGGAGCGGCGGGCTTTTCGGCGATGGGAACATCGACCTTGTCAGCACGAATTGGCTGACCGTCGCTGCCCTTGCTTACGCGCTCAAACAAACTGCGTCCCGGCGTGCTCTCTCGGGTATCGGGGTTGCTCGACACGCCCCCGCCGAAGCCGCTGGTCGGGGCAGCGATCTTGTTTCCAAACGAGACGGAACCAGTCTGAGAACCAGTCTCGCCGGCGCCACTAGCAGCAACGCTCGGTTCATCGCTTTGGCCAGCTTCAGGGCTCCCATCTTCCTCGGACCCAGTCTCGCTCCCGCTTTCCGCATCTGCTTCGATCCCGCTGTTCTTGGCTGAGCTGGCATCCGACAGATATCCGAAGATGTTGCTTCCAGCCGGGACAACCTGGCCAGCCGGAGGCTTCATGTTCGTGAAGACTGAGCGAGCCAAGCTGCCGACGCCAGGCTTGTTCACAGAGAAAGCGTTGGCCTTTGCATTGGCGGGCTTCTCGGGGCTCTGGGCGGCGGGAATCGGCTTGTTGGTGATCTTCTCAAAGAGTGACTTGGAGGCCGAAGGAAGTGTGGGTTTATGCACCTTGGCGGGCTGTTCTTGGCCCACAGAGGCCTTCCTCTTGTTCCCAGTCAAGGCAGGAGTGGCCACGTCGGGTTCTCCGTCGTCTCTGTCCATCGCTCTGCGCTTGCCCTTGAGGGAAGAGCCGCCGGGCCCAAACAAATCCTTGGACATATCGTCATCGGCTTTGCGTTTCTTCGAATAAGTGGACTTTGATGGCGTAGGCTCAACCGCTTCCTCCTCAGGCTCCGGGAGGCCATGCTCACGTCGCCATCTTTTGAGAACCTCCTTGGATGGCTTTACATTCTGGAATTCGTAAAGTCCGTATCGCAGAAGGATGATGCTGCGGCTCTTCTCAAACTCCTTGGCGAAGTTGACGGCATTCAGCTTCCAGTCCTTGTTGGCGAAAATCTCGTTCGCCGCGTATTTGAGTCGTCGAAGATCGAGGATGCAAAAGAACTGGCGCCGCTGTTCTTCATCGAGGTCAGGAGGACACAGATGTGCCAGGAACTGGTCCGCATAAATGGATCCTTTAGAGTTCCATTCCTTGGGGACCTTTTGAGTAAGAACTTCGCCGGTCAGCTCGGGAGGCGGGGACGAGATGCGCATGGGAAACAGCTCCTTGTCCGCCACCCTGGCGGTCATGCCGCGTGGCGTCGCGTGGGCGGCCGACTCTCGATACATGCGCGTGGGCTCGGGCGTGGCGCCGGGCGCGAAACCCCTCTTCATCGTGCTCTGGGGCAAGCTCGGGGAGAAGAGAGTTGCGGGGGGGCTGTCGCTGATGGCGGATGCTCGAAAGATGTTGCGAGCCGTGGCGATTGAGCTGTTGTTCAAGCTACTCGACGGAACCTCGTCGCGCGTCATCAGCAGCTTGCGCGACGAAGCAGCATGTGGCGTGCCGTTACGTCGAGCCGAGCCGCTCGCGGAAGGTGATGCCGCAAAGCTGCGCTTCGCAAAGGGCAGAGGCGGGCGGGGCCTTGGCGTGCCGTTGGCTCGGTCTGCGACATTGTCGTCGCCGGGCAGAGAGAAAGTAACCATCTCAAGGCGTCAAAGGGGATGAAGAGGGTATCGAAAGATAATGGCGAATTCTTGCCGTCGCGTCAAGATCCCATCCGCGAAGGGGAGTGAAGACGGAGCGGCAGGAGAAAGAAGGCGTGGCGACTCTTGCAGGCGCACGTCAGACGCGCAGTTTCGAGTGTGCTTGGGCGTTTCGCCTTCAACGATGCGGCGGGTGATTGCAGACACGCTGCTGCACTCGCATCTGGCCCCGAATTCGCGCCGGATGATGGCCGACACGATGCGACGATGGAGGAGATGGCCGCGTTTTGATGCGGATGCAACAACCTACTCGCTGGTCGATGCTCGACGCCCAAGAAAAACAAGCCACGAGCAAGGGCAAGGGGGGCTGCCGTTGAATGACGGCGCTTGGGTTCGCCTTTTTGCTCACGCGCTAATACTAGTCAGCCTCAGGCAGCAGCCTCAGGCAGCAACCCACCCCCTCCCCTCTCGCTTCTTGACTAAGCAAGGTGGGTTCGCCAGGGTGTGAAAGTAAGACTACTCGTATTAGGCATTAGGGCCCTTGAACGCATTCCCTCCCTTCGCCATAGATCTTCACATTTCAGAACAAGGCTTTTAGGTCAACAATGTCAATTTGCATCCTAATCAGGTGACCTACTACATCATGAATGAATGAATGTGATTGCCGTTCCTACCCATCTCCCCAATCCAAGACACCACCGAGGTGTGTGTGATGCTATCCACGCAGCCATTTCAAACCCAGAGACCGGGAGCGTGTATTAAAATGGCGGGAGACTCGCTGAGGGGAGAAACAAGTACAACTCAGCCCGCGAGGCCGAGATTAAAAGGAGAAAGACAAACTTCCGAAACCCTGAGATGCCAGAACAAAAAGAAAAGGGGACGGCCGGTTTACTTCTTGGGAAGATTCTTCTGTTGCTGTTCCAAGAACTCCTCGTCCGACGCATCCAGGATGTCGTACTCATCGTCTGTCGTGAAACCGCCCTGGGACGCGTCCCACTCCTCATCGCCGCAGTCTTCGAAGCCGCCCTCGCCTTCGAGCTCCTTCCCCGTCATGGTCCCGGTCTTGGTCTGGGTCTCCTCGTGGATGCTAGCGCTGGGAGACTCCTTCTCGAGCTTGGGAAAGATCATGGTGCTGCTGGAATTGGACGAGTCCTCCCCCTTCTCCCTCGTAACAGTCTGGATAGGGATGGCGTTGGATTCGGGCTTGGCCTCAGCCGCTGCGGGTCGAACATTCACCTCGCACCAGAGGCGGTGGCCAAACTTATATCCGTCCTGGGTAGTCAAGCGCCAGTAGGAGATGATCTCGCCAGCACGGGCAGGCGTGCGAAGCAGCACAGTGAAGGAGAACTCTTGGCCCGGAGCGAGGGGCGCGTAGCAGACAGTGGACTCGGAGGCGGAAACAAGCTCCGAGATGCCGGCGGGGTGGGCCGAGTCAACGTGGCCCATGTAGTCTCCGCCAACAAACCTTACGGAACACCCAGCAGGCCAGGCGACGTTGCCCTCGTTGCGGAGTACCCAGGTCTGTTCGAAGACGTGGTTCGGGGGTAAAGGAGTGCCATCCGTAACAGAGTCTTGGATGAAGACGGCTCGCAGATCTTGTTCTCTCAAGGGGTTCTCGAGAGTCGAAGTCAAAGACTTCTCCTGCTCGATCTCGGGCTCCAGCTTGACCTCGGGCTCCAGCTTGATCTCGGGCTCCAGCTTGATCTCGGGCTCCAGCTTGATCTCGGGCTCTAGCTTGGTCTCCTCTACTGGCTTGTGGGTAGGTGAAGATGGAACGGGCTTCACATCCACAACCGTCCGCACAGCATCAATGGAGTTCTTCTCAGAGGGGCTCACCGTCTCCGTAGCCTTGGATACGGTGACGTTGCGGTCGCCCATGGCAGGCATGCGCTTGCCATCTTGGTGCTCGCCAGTAGTAGTGACGCTCACGTGGCGCACCGGAGTCTTGAACTTGATCAGGGGGTGAGTCTTGTTGTGGCCATTGGCGGGATTGGCCTCGCAGTTGGCGCAGAAGTCAAGATCGTGACAAACGGCACACTTGTAGCGGACGCCCCGAATGTATGACGGGTAGGCCTGGGAGATGGAGCAGAGAGGCCCATCGCAGCAGATTCCCATGTGGACGGGCTGGGCCACGGGGCAAGCCTGGATACCCGCGAGGGGCTCGTATACTGGCGCGAAGCGGTGCTTGGCGTGCAAGAAGTGGGCATTGGGGATGCAGTCCGAGCAATAGTCCCAGTCAGGGCAGTCGAGGCACTTGTGGCGGACACCAGTGATGTACTGCAGTTTGTTAGCATGTGGACGATCAGGTATGTCACGTCGAGTCGGATTCATCCCACCTTGTCACAGCCGTCGCAGATGGCATGGTGCATCTGGTTACGGCCGGGGCCCATCTTCACCTTGATGTGATCTGGCATCTGAGCGTCCGCAACAGCCGAGACGAAGGCGTGCTTAGGATGGTGGCCGTGAACGTCCTTGCTGAAGCACGGCTGGCAAAGGTCAAAGTCTTCACAAGTCGTGCAGTGGAGAAATTCACGTTCGGGAAGTTCTAATTACGCAATCAGCAAAACCGACTGCTTATGTCGGGGCGTCGAAAACAAACCTTGGACGCAGCAGTTGCAGGTCCGCATGTTGCCGAGACAAGCCCAGCGTGCGCCTGTCGAGTCAAGCGCGCCTCGGGTGACAGGTGGCTGGCCTAAGAGATCTGGCGCGCAATTGCGGTTGACGGGAACGCTCCTCTTTAGCTGCTCTTCCGAGGGCTTCAGCTCGGGTTGCTCCTTCTCTTCCGGCTTGGGCTTGGGCTTGGGCGCAATAGTCTCGGTGGTGCTGTTGATGATCTCGCCACTCCTCATCGACCGCTTGATCAACCAGTGATCGTTGCTGTAGCAGTTGATGCCAAGATCGACACAAGACTGGCAAAGGTCGAAATCACCGTCATCGCAAGTGGAGCAATGATAGTGGGCATCTGGAATCGTCTTCTCGCAGCTGTTGCAGCAGACGGCAAAGCAGTAGGTCTTGGCAGGGCAAGTGGTGGCAAGACTAGTTGAGTCTTCGTCTTCGAGAGAAGAGGACGAGCCATTAATGGGCTTGCTGGGGGCCTTGGCAGGCGTCAGATCACGAAGCTGCTGCTGCTGCTCCGCCAGATGTGTTGCCAAGCCAGCCAGATGTTCGTTGGTCTTCTTGATGTGGTTCATGCGGTTCTCGAAATGCTTGCTCCACTCCTGGTTGCTCCAATCCCTGGAGTCATTATAGATCGCGGCCGGGGTGTTGATCGTGGCCATTTCAGGGCGATGCGGGGCCGAGGTTCGGAGCGGGAGGGTCATCTCAGCTAGCATAGCCGGGAGAGTGTCGACAGGCGTCTGGGTCTCTGCCCTGGCTTTGACGGTCTCGTTCTCAATGGTAGCCTGAGAGGGCTCGGGCTCGTCCTCGACAGATGCGGGCTTAGGCATCGTCCTCTCTTCCTTTCCGAGGACAGTGACGCGGAGCTTGAGCTTCGACTTGGCCTTGGCAGCCCGGTACAGCTGCTTGTAGACGGACATGTTGGTAGAGTCGAGCATCACATATGCCGCAGCGGAGTCGGAATATCGCTCGATCATGATCTTGGTGTCAGTGTGGATGTGAAGGAACATTCGGATCTGGAAAGGGAGTCAGCCGCCTCCGTCACACAGTCGTTGCACAGCGGCATCATATGAGAGCATCCCGGACGCAACCGGCTATACAGCTGGAGAGGGGGCAGAGCCAGACTGGAAACGGATGCGGTGACGTACGTGTTTCTCCAGGGCGTTGGGAATCATCTCACGAAGAGGCATCTTGGCCCGATGGGTGGTCCCTTCGTAGAACACCTTCAGGGTGACGGGGGCATCAGGGCCCGGGATGCGAGCGACCGACGACATATTTGAAGATGTGCAAATGTGGCCCACGTTGTGTCTATTGAAAAGAAAGGGAAAAAAGTCAGCAGTCTGTTGCGTTGCCTTTCGTTGCGTTGCAGGAAGCTGCCTCGGGTGATAAGATTCGGAGCTGAGGGAGCTCAGAGGCGGTGAAAGGCGGCGACGGAGGGCGACGACGTACGTATGCAGTCAGGAGCAGCGACAAGCGGTCAATCTCGCCCTCCTGTAACGATGCTCTCGGCGACGGGGCAAGAAATCGACTCCGCCCCGGGGTATCTACAGAGGTTGGGCGAGCGTGCAAGGCACTCACAGAGGGCGGTAATGCTGAGGATGGGTGTTGCTGGTGTTGCTGATGATGGATGATGAGGGAGGGTCTGGGTCTGGGGAGGAGGGGAGGAAGAAGAGGAGAGCGCGAGAATTGGGGGCGGTAAAAGTGGGCCCTGCTTTAGGGTGGGAGGGGGTTCTGCAGCTGGCGGCGGCACAGTGGAGCAGGGCCTGTTCCCGTCTGGGGTGAGTCGGGGAGGAGGCAGGGTCCAAACTGACGGGACGGAGCTACGAGTATGTACCATCAGCACCTCGGCTGTAGCAGACCCATTTACGATGGGTGACGTGCCGCTTTACCGGAGTACTCGTACGCGGCGTTGTCGACGCGCGCCCTAATAGCCGTCGGACGCCCGCACGCCGTCCCCTAGCGAACCCGGGCGACTCTCCGCGGTGTGGTGTGGGGCTGTCGTTGCTATCAGCCATATCCGGGCGACAGAATCAGCAAAAGACGCTTCGTTCCATCTGCTTCTGTTGACAGTCAAGTGGACGACGCCGGGTTGCCGATCTGCGATCCGGATGGAACCGATCAGGAGCATCAAGGCCCTGTTCCCCATCGTTGCAGCGCGTTAGGACCCCGTCATCCGTGATGCATCTGGATGGCACTCGTCTCTCGGGCCCCTCGGGCTCCAGCCAGCCAATCCCCCCCCAGTTCGTACGCGTACTTCGTACGTCACCCCCGTTGTTGCCTGCAACTTTGCTCGAGCTACGAGTACGAGCATCAAGCCGTGCGAGCTGATAAGAGGCACTCACCACGCATGACCCCCGCCGTTGCCGTTGGCGTGGTCGCCCCCTCGCCTTGGCCAACGCAGCACGTCCCTATTAGGGAATTTAGGGAATTCTTGCGAAGTAGGTAGGTAGCTATTAGGTAGTAATGGCATAACAAGGACGCGCACACGCCGTTTACCCGAAGCGGTGACGCAAGCTTACTCGACCTGTTTCAACTAAGACCTTGATTGCTACGGAGCACTTCCTCACGTGGTATACCAGCCCGATGCTTATTCATTGCCAGCCGTCGTGCAACCCAGTACGGAGTACTCCGTACAGGCGGCCAGACCGCGAACGCGTTAGCCTCGCGCCGGCGTGATGCCAATAGTGGTGCCAGTAGCGAGACGTGATGGTGTGTTGCGGTTTTGCCTCCCTATCAGTCCGGTTCGAGCTCTTCAATTACAAGGACCTATTCACAAGAGACAAACGCCGCGGGCTGCAACGCTCCGCACATAGTTAACAGTAGCCCAATCCCCACGATTTGAATACATGCATGTCGCGCACCACCAAGGCCATCCGAATCGTCTCTGGAGTTCTTGCAAATGCTGCCACCGCCACGACACCAAAGCATTCAAAACCGCCACGTCGCCCACGTCGCTACGTCGCCACGTCGCCATGTCGCCACGTCTCTGCCCTGTCTCTCCTCCTCGCGCTTTCCATCTAGCATATAGAGCGAATTCGAATCTTCCAGATCGATTCCGGGTGTATCATCGCAATCTTGTTCGCCATCCCAAGCCGTGAGGTGGCGACGGCGTCGTCTTCAACACCGAGGGCCGAGACATGTGTGTGCGGACTTGCCATGGGTCGCGTTGCCCCTCGCCTTTCTTCGCCCCTGCAATTTGACCCCGGCAATCGTCGCCATTCATTTGCACAGCTTGAATCACAAGGTGGATAATAATTCAAAGGACATTCACTCAGGGTAAATCGGCTCACACAATGAATGGCCCCCTTCTTAATTCAGGTTCCCTATGTGATGCTCCCGACTCCCATAACGCCGCTGCCATGACAGCCCAACGAGCAAAACAAACAAATCACCGCCTACCCTCGCGAGAGAGGACAAGGAAGATGATTTATCCGAATTGGCAACGCAACGACCGAAAGGGGGGGTAGAACTTGCAGTACAACGAGCTTCCATCACCACCAGCCTGGCAACCCAATGAGCCGACCTCCTCGAATAAGATATCACAACACAGCAATCTTCTCGCCAGTAAGGATACCGTCGTACACCCCTCACCGACGCGGAGGGACGCTTCCGCCTCCACGTTATCGATATCAACGGCAAGTCGGTGATGCAGCATCATCCAACCTCCCAAAACAGCCGTCTCCGCGCATGCAAAAGAAGTCCGATGTCGAGACCAAAGGAAAGTCCGGCACAGCGTGCTGGATGGAATCCCTCTCTGCGATATCCACCGCGGTATGCCGCTTCGGAACGATAATCAAGAACGACGCGTCGATCAAACCCCCATGATTTTTGCTTCCCCTTCCAGACAGGCCAATAACAATAGTACCCCAGGGTTCCTAAGCCGAACAAAATCAACCGTTTCCTGCACTCCATTCAAGGCGTTGCGCGCTAGTGTGGGTAGGTATTAAATCGAGTAAAGAGTAAGAAGGGCTCAGGACGCGCCATGGCAATGGGGCGGCTCGAATCCCTATTGCTGGTAGTAGACCATGCCCGGCGCATGCTGAGAATAGTAGAAGCCATCGGGGCTCGGCGTCACCATGCCACCCATCCCCATGACGCTGGGCTGGAATCCCTGAGGCGCAGAGTACGGTGGATAGGTGTTGACGGGTTGGATCTGAGACGCGTCGTAGTAGTAGACCATGCCATTTACCTCCTGGGCCACTAGGTTCGAGCCCAACGAGGGATTCGGCACGCTCCCTTGTGAGGCCGGTTGCTCGTGCTGGTTATGGGGCGTGAAGCCGCCGGGCACACCATGTTGGCCAGGAACAAACACGGGAGCTCCACCAGACGTTGCCATGTTAGGGCCAGAGTAGCCGGGAGGATAGTAATATCCCTGCTGGGCCTGTGCCTGTGCCTGTGCCTGTGCCTGTGCCTGAGTCTGGGCCTGATAGACCTGCTGGCTGTAAAACGGCGGCTGGCCATAGCCGTTGGGGTGGAAGGGCGCCGCATGTACCGCCCGCTCGGGGATCTGAGACAACGGCGTTCCAGTCGAGTGCTGCGACGGGTATGAGGGCCTGCGTGCATGCGGGTGGGGGTCTTGGCCGAACCCGTTGGCGACCTGAACGGGAACCTGCTGGTGGAATGGCTGCTGGAAGGCTTGGGGACCTTGAGCCATGGCTGGGGTTTCGATGTCTGCGACGGAAATGTTCTTCTGCGGGCGCGGTTGATGCATCGGGAGAGAGGCAGGTCGGTTCTCCTGGAAGGCGGGCTTCTGCGGAAGCGGGTGCGTCTGCGGGTGCGGCAGGTCGCTGATCGAAGGCTCCTGCGCAGCGACGGGTTGTTCAAAACGAGGTGCAGGCTCCATGACCATCCCTGGCATTTGCACGTCTGGCCGAGGGGCGGGAGGCAGTCGGACAACGGGCCTGGGAATGGCACCCTCGGCCGGCATCGGGGGCCGCGACACGACGGATCCGGTGGGCGAGAACATCATGTCTCGCTCGTGCACAATCGACGAGCGTCGGCTGAGAGCAATGCTCGGGGAATACACGCTCCCGTAGAAACTGCCACCACCGATAACACTCGTCCGCCTCGAAAAGCCGCCAACGGAGCCCCACGCAGACCGCGGCTTTCCACGCATGCGCTGCTGGTTGGGCCGCAGGGCACGCGGGATGAACGTGAAGGATCTGTCGGATGCGGGGAAAATGTATCGAGGAGGGTAGTCGGGCAGCGAGATTCGGACGGGCTTGTCTCTTCGCAGAGGGGGGCGGTGGTCTGGCAGTTTCGTGTACTGCTTGACGGGTATGCCGGGAAACACAGCCGGGTCCTTCATTAGGTGTGGGAGAAAGACCCGGACCTGGGCATTGCCGATGTGCTTCTCCGTCGACAATGTCCGGTTGATGGGCGTAGAGCTCGACTCGCACGTAGGGATGAAGCCGTTGCCATTTGGCGGGCCTTCGCCCTGCGGCATATGTCGAGGGCGACGAGGGACCGGGTTAGCGACGGCGTCGTGCATGTCGTGGGTCCATGGCGAGTTCGTGGTCGGGTCCGATGGATGATGCACGTTGCTAGCGAGGTCAGTACACAGACAGCCGAGGAAGACGAAGATGCAGCGTACTTGAACGGCGAAAAGGGGCCGCCGATGCCGCCGCCGCCGCGATCACCACCACCGGGGCCGCCGCGGCCACCGCGGCCCCGGCCCCTGCCGAACGGCCTGAAGCCGTTGGCGGCAGGGCCAGCATGTCGATGATCGTGCATGAAGAACGACCCTCGGTTGGGCACAAATGCCGGATCCTCGTCCCTCCGGCGCTTGTAGTCCTCGTGCTCTTGGCGACGGCGGTCTCCCTGTGGGCCGGGTTGTGGTCGGATGGCAGACGCCGAGCTCACGACGATGGGAGCGGAGGGGAACTCGGGCGGCGACACGACGACGACCTCGTCAAAGTGCATCTCCTGCGCTGGCGCCGGCTTATCGGCAATGGACAGCCCGTGCAGCATCATATCCGTGTCCGACGCCGCCTTGCTGCCGGTTGCCTGGGTGCCGGCATTAGATGGCTGCCGTGCGGCCGACTTTGGCGCGCCGTTGACCGACTTTGGCGCACCGTTGGCCGACTTTCTGGCGTTGGGCGATGTCGGCGACGCCTCGTCGATGTTGCTGGTGTCGCTATCCTCGCCGGCGTCATCATCGTCCGTGAGGAGCGAGCCTTCGCTAAGGGACTCGTCATCGACGTTGAGCGCCTCCGTACGGCCCTCATCGTCGCCCTCGTCCTCGACGCGGCGCCGATGGCCGATTCTTCTGCGTCGCGGAGCAGCCATGTCGACGGGGGGCGACTGATGTCGAGTCATGGAACGACGACGAGACGGCAGACGACGACGGATGGGGGTTCGCCGGAGACAGAAGCGTGCGACGGGACAGGCTGATCATGCGGCGTCGGACGATGGACGAAATCGAAAAAATCGACGAAACGGACTAACGAAGACGAAGCCCAACCCGCCCAGCGGTGCCAGACCAGAGAAGAAATACCCAACGGCGGACGTGCCCAGACGGCGTCGGGGCAGGCAAGTTCTCTCGCGTCCGGATTGGCGCAGGCCCGGCTCCGATCGAGGGACCAGAATTTCGAGGCGAGGGGAAATGAGGAAGAGAAGGGGAAGGGGGAGAAGGGGACAAGACTGGATGGATGAGGCGTGGATGTCGTTGGTATGGAGAGGAAGACGAAGGATTTGGCGCGATGAATCAAAGTCCGAAAAAAGTGCAGGCCGGTGGCAGACGCAGCGGCGACGCTGGTGCTAAAGGGTGACGGGCGGGCAGGGTACAGTGGCTCCCCTGTATTATAGCATCCAGACAATGTTAGGTGGTATTTTGGCTGGGGCCGGCGGCCTCTGCCTCGCCCGGGCCGCGGCATGAAAAGTACCTCTGCACCAGAAAGTGGCGTGGGAGTGACCTCTGTACGCCTGCACGACCCATCACTGCCGTCACAGGGCATACGAGTAAATACCCCGGCGCCAGACGGAGCAAACTTCATCATCCATCGGCGTCCCGTCGTCCCGCGGCGCGCTCGCCCGGCAGCAGAATCTCGACGACTGCAGCTTGCAATCGATTGGGAGGGCGTAGCAAATTGTTACCTTATCAAACGGGCTTGTCCAGCAGCTGCGCGCAGCCCCTCTTTCTCATCGTTCTGGCGAGTTGCCAGCCATCACGGCCCCCACCCGCGGTGCGTCGCAGCGCAGCGCATCGAATCGCACCCTGCAAGCGGATTCATGTCGCAGCCACCCGGCCGTTCGTCGAACGCTATCGGGACTGTCACTTGGGTACCTAGCGAAGAACGGTCTATGCCTACATACCCAAGTACCTCGGGTACGTACCCGGCAGACAGGCAGGTCTTCATCGGATCGCTGGAGCACGGGCTGTGTGTCATTTTCTCGCTTGCCTCATGTTGTTGGTTTTAAGAACTGCACCTGGAATGACTCTATTGAGTCGTCGATAATAATAAGTTCCATGGCTGCTCAGCTTGATGAGCACCTCCCCCTCCCTTGCCAGGATGATAGTTCCAGACGGCATGTCCAAGAGTAGGGTAGCTTTGCCAGCACATGTCATCGTGACACAAACCTCCAACGGCATCAAAAGCCTTTGCCTCAAACTCAGCACTCCCCGTGGCGCACAAGACCCGGCTGAACGACCACAACAGCCTGCAGCTCCCATGCAGGCGACACATGCCGGCACAATCCCCCCACTGCCTGCACGCCGTGCGACCCGGGCAGGCCGTCCGCGCACCAGTCACCAGAACCCTGACCTGCAACGACAAACGTCTGGATACCGGACCTCTGCCGAGCCAGTGGCCTACAGCAATAGGCAGGTAGCTCCAATAATCAAGCCGTAGCGTTTTCCATCTTGTCGCTTGACCTCCCTCTCCCGTCCCGATATCATGTCCCTTCCCCCATCCCCTCCCCGCAGCCTCACTCCTCGCCCAGCCCTCTTTCGCCCTCTTCCCCTCTTCCCCTCCATCTGCTGTGGACGACAAGGCCATCCTATATCTTGGCGCCTCCGTCGACAGCTCACCAAGAGCAATGAGTTAGCAGAAAAGCGCTCCCGTCCCCCCTCCCTCCTCCCCCTCCCCTCC
>NRSZ01000230.1:0-31999 GCA_002901185.1 Tolypocladium capitatum
CGGGCGCGGCGGGTGCGGGCGAGGCGGCGGGCGAGGACCTCACGGAGCTGGAGGCCGAGGGGAGGAGGCCGTCGGCTGCGGCGGCTGCGTATCCAGCCGCGGGCATTGTCGCGACGGCGCTGCGGACGACGCAGCACGAAGAATTGGTGGTGGTGGTGGTTGGGTTGGGGCTGGCAACGGCGGCGGCGGCGGCGGCGGCGGCGGCAATGGGTCCCTCGAGCGGCTACCGTTCCATGCCGGTCGCAGATTCACAGACTCAACTCGGCGGCCTGAAACAGAAGAAACGTGTCCGCGTCGGTTGCCCTGGCCCGCCTGTCCCGCACGGGGTCCTCGGCTCGGCTCCGCAGCGGGTGGAGATGGGAGAATCGAGAGGGCGTCGGATCAGGAGGCCCGCGCAATTTCGGCGACGCGGCAGCAAGATGCCGACGGGTTGGCGGTGCTGTGCGGAGTTGCGCGTCCTCGTAGCGGGTTGTGCGATGTTGCGTCGGAGGCGAGATGACGTTGGGGGGGCTGTGCGATGCGGCTCCGGAGGCTGGCTGACTACACCACTTGGCTTCGTACTCGTGGCATCTCTCCCCGGCCGTGCCGCGTGCAGGGCACCGCCGCCCGACAACGGCCAGGACGCCCGACAACGCTCAGGACGCCCGCCGCCGCTCAGGACGCCCGCCGCCGCCCCTCCGGCTTCGTCCGCTCCATGCACGCCTGCCAGTCCTCCTCGTCAGCGGTCGTCGGCATCGTCATCTTCGCGTGCTCCCAGTCAGGCGGATACCAGCCCGCTTTCCCCCAGTCCAGGAGGCCCGTGATGCGTCCATCTGCGCCGACCATGACGTGCCGCGGCGCAATGTCCCCGTGCGTAAAGACGGGCCCGGGAGCGACTGCGGCCGCCGCGGCCGCGCCCGCACGGCGCCGCCCCGACGGCCCGGCCCTGTTGCGGCATAGATAGCGCTCCGCGACGCGGCGCCAGACAGAGCCGTCGTCGGCCGTCGGCGGCGCCAGGGCCGCGGCCTCGACGTCCCGGACCGGCACGTCGCTCGCCGGGGAGCCGTCCGCGCGGCAGTGATCCATGTGAGCCCACCCGGCCGGCTTTGGCACCGCGCGCAGCTCCCCGATCAGCGCCCATATGGCACGGCATGTGCGCTCCTTGGTTGCCGCGTCCAACCCGTCCCACGAGCTCTTGAGCGTCGCTCCCTCGACGCACTGCATCAACAGAGCGCCGGCCTGGTCGTTGCCTTCCGGCTGGTAGCGCGTCGCATACACCTTCGGCACCGGCACGTTGGACCATTCCCGCACGAGCCGCAGCGCGGCTTCTTCGTTGCGCGTCACTCGACTGCCGCTCTTGGAGACGAGATCGCCGCCGATCTTGTAGACGGAACAGCCTGGTTGCCTGCTCAGAGGCACCAGGCTCTCCTCGTCGCCCGAGCCTGCGAGACGCCAGTGTTGGTCAACGAATCGTTGAGCGTCATGGGGACCGCTTGATTACCTGAATCGGTTGTAGACATCCTCTTCGGGCGGTTTGTGTCCAAGAATGAAACAAGAGCGACGGTCTTGTCCGTGGGGTGTTGCTAGTTGTTGTTTGGGAGCTTGCCGATATTATATACACATCGCGTGTAGCCAAAAGCCACTCCGATTAAGCTTCGAGATAACAACAACAACCACCACCTGTCACCAACGATGACTTTGCCGGCAGCGTTACTCTCCTGCTGGCCTCGGCCCTGCCATTTGCGTACTGATTTGATATCTGGGTTTTCTGCTATTTTACGGTTTTCATCCTCAAGCGTCACCGTCGACCGCTCGGGCCCTTGGGGGGATCCCTCACCAGCAGCCTGACCTTGCCATCCCCAATCTCCACCCCCTGGCTGAGTATGTCCACCTCCTCCTTGTCCTCCTTATCCTCCTCTCCCCCGGCTCCCTCTCTCGCCAGAGACTTGTCCCAGCTGCGGGCGTCGATGCCCAGGATGCCGCCCATGTTGTTGCGGTCGCCCGGCACCGAGAACTCGCGGTAGGCATATCGCCACTCGTTAAGGAAGCCGCGGATCGCCCTGCCCACCTTGTCCTTGCCATTCTTGCTGTGGTGGCCTGTGCCCGTGATGGTGTAGACGGGCCTCGCTTCTTTGCCGTTCTCCATCAGGACCTTCTCCAGGTACTCTACCGCTTCCTCTGGGTGGAGGCCGTGGAGATCGACATAGACCTCCAACGAGTTGCTCGTGCTGCTCCTGTTCCGTTGCTCGTAGAGCTCGCGCGCTGCCTCCCTATGGGCCTTTCGCATCAAGTCGTTCTCGCTCTGGCCTCGAAGGCTGAGGGCCTTGGCAGCTCTCGCGTCGTTGCGGTTCCACGCTTGCGCGGCACTGGCGCTCTCGTTAGTCGGTGACGCAATCTCTCGACGTGGCGTACGGCATACCTCTGCAGGAATTTGTTCCGAAGACCGCCGTGCTTGATGGCCTCTTGGCGGGCCTTCAGGTACGCCTTGTTCGCCCGCTCACCCGTCTCTAGCCAGGGGACGTGCTTGGGGCCGGGAATTGCCTGAGCAGTCGGGCTGTTCTCGCCGTTTCGGACCAAGGCGGCACCTCCGTTGTGGCCAGATCGTCTGGATTCGGGCCGAGACGACCCGGGAGCCGGAGATGGCATCCTCTTGACAATGTCTGCCAGCGAGCTGGGGGCGAGGTTTTCTTTCTGGCCGTGGCCGTGGCCGTGGCCGCCACGCTTGCCGTGGTGCTTCTTTCCTTGCTTCCCCAAAGCCGAGCCCAGAGATGGAAACGCTTCATTGTCATCCATGGCCGGAGCCGACGCGGCCATGTCCTTTGCCTGCTGTCGGCTTCCGGGTCGAGATCTCAGGCGTGGGCTCTCCGCGCCAAGGAGGTGACGCGGGCCTGGTGGCGGGTTGAGCCCTGCTACGGCCGGGTTCGGACTCCCCACGTAGACGCCCTTGTAGCTCGGGCTCTCTTGCTGCAGGGAAGGGAACAGGTTTATATCCTGGAGTTGCAGGCTACCTTGATTCCCGGCCGACGTGGTACCGGTATCCTCGAGCGACAGCTTGTTCATCACCTTGGAGGGATCGTGGGAGAAGATGCAGGTATCGCCGGCGAGGCAGCTTCCCATGACCCAATATCTGCAAGCCTGCGTTAGCGGTGTGTTCTCCGCCGTACCCATGGTTGCCGGGAACAGAGACTTACTTGCAAAGGTGGTTGCTGAGGTCATGGCTAAAGCGGCAGTCGGCGCGGAGACACTGGCCCGTCGACATGTAAAACTTGCAGACGACGCCAGACTTTTGCTGGCCAGTGGGCGTCGGCGGGGGCCCGTCGGCGGATATCGACTTGCCAACCAGCACGCTCCTGGGCTCCTCCGTCGGCACGGCCACGAGTCCTCCATCCTGGGTCTGGTTTTCCATGATGGAGGCAATGGTCGCGCTAAGGTCGTAGCCATGCTTGGCAAGGGCGGCTTCGATCTCCTCGTCGGTCCGAGATTGCCCGAGGATGGAGCGCAGCATGTCGTAGGGGGACATGTCGGCCTGCTGGGCCGACATGGAAGAGAACTCGGGGGCCGCAGCATTTAGGCCGCTCAGCATCCCGACAGACGAGGAAACGCTGGCCGAGTCATCGTTGACGAGCCATTCGACGTTCTCAGACTGATAGTCGCCCAAGATCTCCGTGGCAGGAGTCGAGTCGCTCGAAAATTCATAGGCGTTGAGGCTTGGGCTGTGGGGGATGGCCGGCGTCGCAAGAGCGAGGCGCGGGGACGCCCGAGGGGATGAAAACGGCGAGGCCGTCGACGACCTGGCTCTGTTGAACGTGGAGGGGACGAAGCCGGAAGGGGACAGCGGGCTCACGCACAGCCGCGGGGACCCGGACAGCGGCGTCGGAGCGCCGCGCCACGAGGCCGGAGAAGGGCGACGGAGGATGGACTGCCGGAGAGGGGGGGGCGACGTAGACGTCCCTCCTCCTTCACGGTATCTCCACAGGGCATCGAGAATGACGTTGTCGAGCGATGAGCCCGTCAGCTGCGTCTCCCTCTTGAGGAGCTCCTCGAGCTTGTCGGTCTTATCCTCATCTTCGAGGGTGGGATCCTGCAAGACGGGCAGGCACAGTTCGTAATGCTCGTCGGAGACCATGGTCGTGGCGGCTCGGCGGGCGGGCCGCGGAGAGGTCCGAGGTGAGGTAAATCAAACAGGGCTGAGGAAGGTAACGGCGTATGGTATTATGGTGGAGTGGACAGACGGAGCGACGTCCTTCGGGTGCGACCACGGGGGTGGGAAAGGCGGGAGTGGGAAAGGCGGGCGTCGTCGAACAGGAGGTCGCGACGGGGAGCCGAGAAACGAAGAACCCGCACACCACGGGCTGCAGGCGCCGCGTTAGCCACGACGCGTCCGAGGAACGGGACGACGGCATGGAGCTGCCAGCCGGGGGCTCACGCGTAAAGAGTTGCCGCCGGTGCACTGCGGGCGGACAACGGAGGCGCGCGCGCCAGCCGGACGAGGCGAGATGGGGAGGCCGCGGGCGCGGCAGGGCAGCTGGAGGGCAGCCGGCAGACGGGCAGGTGGGCAGGGCGCAGGATGCATGCAGGACGCAGGACGCAGGACGCAGGACGCAGGACGCAGCCGACGGGAGCTCACATTGCGCCGCAGAATGTCCACGGCCAACGCTGAGAGTCCTGGGACTGATGGCTGGCCCCTGGTGAAGGCGGCTGGTGATGACGGAACCGCAGCTGACGGCGGACTCGGGCCCCGGCACGACGTTGGGCGGGCGGGTGGAGACGAGATTGGCGTGCAGCAGCCAGCGGGCGGTGGCGGCTCTGGCGCTGGGGACAGTGCTGTGCCCGAATGCGCCAGCGCCATCGCCGACGATTGGTCGAGCCTCTGGCTTGAAACAGCCTTGTGCGCGGCAGGCTGCACGTATTCATGTTCATATGTTCATGTCAAGGCGGACAGGCTCTCGCTCGACGCCCATTCGCCTCAGGCTATCTCCCCGTCGCCGTCGCCGTCGCCGTCGCCGCCGCCGAATCCAAAACTGAAGCCTGTTGCCCCCTCCTCGTCGCCTCGCCCAACCGCCGTGTCCCACTTGCGCTTCCTGCCGCTCTTCCTGTCCGCCAGATCCAGAGCCCTCGCCAGGACCTCGGGATACTCTCTTCGGAGCCTCTCGGTGAAGAGCTCGTACGGATTGCCAATGTCCCTCGCAAACCCCGAGACCTGGTCCGGCTTGTCCCTCAGAAACAACAGCACCTCGGAGAGCAGGTTCAGCTTCGGCGACAGGGGCACAAAGTTCTGCGTCAGGGCAACCCCGCTCTCCGTGTTCACCACGAGGTGCCACCATCCGCTCGGGACGTGGAGAATCTCCCCGGCGCTGCAGATGCCCTCGACGCACTCTGGCAGCCGCCGTGCCTCCCCGTGAAAGGCCAGCAGCCACTCGGCGATGCTGAGCGGGCTCGTCACCTCGCTGCTGTCCCGCGACACGTACACCCCCGGCACCTGCGCCGTTGGCGGAAACATGATCCAATACTTGGCGCCTTGGATCACGGCGTTCCAGGCGCTGGTGCCGTTGGGGTCCTTGTGAAAGGTAGAGCCGCTCCTCTCGGGGCCCACAATCAGCCATCGGTGAGCCGGCCGCTCCTCTCCCAGGACCTCGAATAGGTCCGGGCCGAAGCAGTCCGGCCGCCAGTATGCCGCGTCCGCCTCTCGCCCGACCTTGATCTCCATCTTCTCCGCGAACTTGCGGTCAAACAGGTACAAGGGACTTTCGTCCCTGTTCTCTCGCATGTAGCTGCGGTATCGCGCAAACCTCCAGTCCACCGCTTCCGCTCGAAACTCGACGTCGCCGTAGTCTTGCAGGAGCCTGTCCATGGTCCACTGGGAGCGGACGGGCCAGTCCTGGATACAGTTCGTCAGCACAAAGGGCTGCTCGGTCCACCGCTCGGCATACTGCTCATATGTGAGGTTGTCGAGACGGCGCATCTGATTGGCTTTCGGTATGTTGGTCACGAACTGCGCCAGGTCGATGTTTGTGCAAGCAAATGGCCGGTGCAAGACGTCGGAGAAGACATTACTGCAGTCCACATTCGCTTCTCGTTCCTTTGGCAATGCCAGGACTGTGCGTCTCCAAGATCCTTGCCATCGAAGTGACTGCCCACGTTCCTTTGGCAATCTACGCAGTGCATGGTCAGTTATGAAGATGCAAAGATGGAGTAGGTGGTCGGTCGTTCAGTATCTCAAGTAGATTCCGTATGCACTTGCAAGACTGTAATATAAGCCGTATGGCAGCCCTGTCCTGGAGACGAAGCAAGTCCCACCAATGTCCAATACGACACACCACACCGTTCTCACGACAGTTGGTTCCAGAGGTGGACGAGCGCAGCAGACAAGGAACTTACTCGAGAAACAGCGATTTCCATAACTCATCCGGGTGGCAGAAGGCATACAAGAACTTGCACGTCGCGCCGAGGCTTAGAAGGTCAGACTTGTCCACGTGCTCCAGGACGACGGCGAGCATCTCATCGGGAAGAAAGGCCCATGAGCCAACGCTCGCCCGCGCATTGGGTCCCGCAGACAGGTAGCGGTTCCCGAGAGGCTTGACTCCGAGAGGATGCGAGGGAATCGAGGAAGGGCGACTGGCGCTTGCCTCGACGGCGTTTGGCTCGTGAGATCCGCCGACGCCATTGGCGAGCGAGGCATCCTGGCGGCCGGGAATCGAGGCCATCGCGGACGGCATCGTTCTGATGCGACCTAGGCTCAGGATGGTAGGCAGCGAAAGCGACTCAGCCGTTGGCCGAGGCGAAGGAACGAGAGACGGCGCGTGGACGAGATGGAGTCACCGTCAGCAAAGCCGAGACACACGGAGGATTCACTGGGCGAGTAGCCAGCAGCTGAAACCGCTGGATGGATTGTCCGCCGGCGCCAGCAAAACGCGAGGCGCAAAAATTACCTTGCCCGCCGGCGGTGGCTGCTGGAGATGCGCTGCTGTGGTACGAAGTACCGCGCTGAAAGGTACCTTAAGCCCGGGCCCACCTGCGATCCCAGTCCCGCTGATTGGCTGGCTCGCCGGGTGGGCAGGAGGGAAAAAATACAAGTCGACCAGCGCCCCTCAACTTATTTTTTTTTCTCTCTCCTCCCAACCCTCTCCAAAGGAACATCGCAACGAGATATCCCACCACCTCCTAGATTCTGTCAGCTCTCGTCCGTTTCGAGAGCGCGCGAGTCTAGTCGATCTTCTACTTTCTCTTCGGCGCAAGTCGCAGCCTTCTCGACCGAGGAGCCTGGATTTTTTCTTTCTCCATCCGCATCCCTCGCTTTCGACGTCGTCCAGATCGAGCTGTGCTTGATCTAGACTTCTTTCTACCACAATCATGGCTACCGACAAGGGACTCGAGGACGTCCCCGAGGGTAAGATGCTCTCGCCCGGCTCCAGGCAGAGAGGAGAGACGGCTTTCGCGGTGGGTGGACTGGACCATCACGGTCGGTCCAGATGCCCCACGACGCGGCTTCCTCCCTCTCTCCCCCACCCCGCCTCCGCCACGTTGCAGTTGCCCAGCAACTAACTAGCTTGGATTGCAGGGCAGATCGAGTCCAACTATGACGAGACTGTCGACTCTTTCGATGACATGAATCTCAAGTCTGAGCTTCTCCGTGGTGGTGAGTTTGCCGCTGGCCCCGAGTTTGCCCCACGTCGCTGACCCCCCCCGGTCCAGTTTACGCCTATGGTTTCGAGCGCCCCTCGGCCATCCAGCAGCGTGCGATCATGCCCGTCATCAAGGGCCACGATGTCATTGCCCAGGCCCAGTCTGGTACTGGCAAGACGGCCACTTTCTCCATTTCCGTTCTCCAGAAGATCGACCCTGCGGTCAAGCAGTGCCAGGCCCTGATCCTGGCCCCCACCCGTGAACTTGCTCAGCAGATTCAGAAGGTTGTCGTCGCTATTGGCGACTTCATGAATATTGAGTGCCACGCTTGCATTGGTGGAACCAGCGTCCGCGACGACATGAAGGCCCTCCAGGACGGCCCTCAGGTTGTCGTTGGCACCCCTGGCCGCGTCCAAGACATGATCCAGCGCCGCTTCCTCAAGACTGATGGCATGAAGATGTTCGTCCTCGACGAGGCCGACGAGATGCTGTCTCGCGGTTTTACCGACCAGATCTACGACATCTTCCAGCTCCTGCCTCAGTCTACCCAGGTCGTCCTGCTCTCGGCCACCATGCCCCAGGACGTCCTCGAGGTCACCACCCGCTTCATGCGTGATCCCGTTCGTATCCTGGTCAAGAAGGACGAGCTTACCCTGGAGGGTATCAAGCAGTTCTACATTGCCGTCGAGAAGGAGGAGTGGAAGCTCGACACCCTATCCGATCTGTACGAGACCGTCACCATCACGCAGGCCGTCATCTTCTGCAACACCCGCAGAAAGGTCGACTGGCTCACCGACAAGCTCACCGCCCGCGACTTCACCGTCTCGGCCATGCACGGTGACATGGACCAGGCTCAGCGTGACCTGATCATGAAGGAGTTCCGCTCCGGCTCCTCTCGTGTCCTGATCGCCACCGATCTCCTGGCCCGTGGTATCGACGTCCAGCAGGTCTCCCTGGTCATCAACTACGACCTACCCGCCAACCGCGAGAACTACATCCACCGAATTGGTCGTGGCGGCCGATTCGGCCGAAAGGGCGTTGCCATCAACTTCGTCACCGCCGACGATGTCCGCATGATGCGCGAGATTGAGCAGTTCTACAGCACCCAGATCGAGGAGATGCCCATGAACGTGGCCGACCTCATCTAAAAAAGCATCACCCTTGATCGTCTTCCCCCTCGGGCTGCTTTTGCCATTGGGTAGCCCCTGCCGCGGCAGTCTTGGCATCTGGCGGAGTGTTCACGGTGATTTCTTTTGCAGCTGTTGATAGATTTGCGTTTCTAGAGGGACATCCGGGACCACGCATCTCGCGGTGGCTTGAGGGCAAAGATCGAATGGCTGCGTGACGAAGGCTCAGGGAGTCCTTTGCACCTTAATAATCGAAGGTGTGGCGGGCTACCAAAAGTAATGGTTCTTCTTATTTTATCTCTCTTTTGTCACCTCTGTTCTGTATCTAGGAGTCGCTTTTCATGATGACCTATTTCTTCACGCTGCATCGCGCCACGTGACACGTGACTGATGTGAAGCGGCCTCTGCAACACCGTCCATGGTATATGGACAACGGCTCTGCACTGTAACACGAAGCTGCCAGTCCCACGCACGTCTCGCTCCACCCAGCTCTTCGGCTCCATCCAAGATCTCCCAGACTGTTTGCCCCCAAGAAGTTGGCATGCAGTTGAGGCTCCAAGGTATTGCCAGCGCTGTGCAAGCTCAGCACGCGACCAGGGCAACAATGAGTCACTCGCACTATCGTGCAATACCGGCATCTCTCTAGAGCCATGGAGTCTGTGGCAATCAAGGACAAGTCATACAGCGCGGCGGGGCAACACGGTGACGGGGTAAGTACCACGTGGTCTTTCGCATTACAGCCGTCCATGGAGGGTTGTTTGATTGTACAAACGCAAATTAGGAATGTATGTCTGTCCAGTCCCGCCCAGTCAGGGCATTCGCTCTCGGGTCTTTGCCGTCCCGTAACGCCAGTAGTATGTAATATAGCTCCCCACGAGAGGAAAAATGTCCAAGAATAGCCAGCTCAGCTGCATGCCAAAATCAACCATGAAAAACATTTCTTCTTTTCCTGCAAAATGCCGCGCCTTCATACAAACCGCCTCACACTTTATCGAGCCTGCCGGAACGAGGTCTGCGTCGGCGGTGGGCTCTTGATGGCCTGGCCGGTGTACGCCCCAGGGATGGGCACCTCGTCATATATTGGCTCATCGACCGACTGAGGGGCGCGCTCGGCGAGATGCTCGCCGGGCGGGGTTGGTGCTGCGGGACCAGCAGGAGAGCGTGGTCCCTGGCCCATCTTGGGGGTCGCAGAGGGGGCTTTGACTGGCGGAGCCTGCAGCTTGAAGCCGGGCTGGAGTTGAGGGGTGAACTGAGACTCGGGCTCGACAACCCGGCCGCCAGGGGTAAACGAGCTAACTTCGTCGATGTCCGACAGGTTGCGGTAGGCTGCGGGAGGGTGGCGAGGAGACATGGCGTAGTTGCTCAGCGCAGGGGACTTGGGAGCGGCGAAGCTGGGAGACTTGGGACCGAAGCCGGGAGTGTTGGGAGCAGACTGGGTGCGGAGCTGCGCGAGGTAGAGATCGGAACGAGCGCGGTCTCGCATGTCCATGGACTTGAAAAGGCGGCGCTTCGTGTAGTAGCGGTAAAATACAACGCTGTAGAGAGCGACGGAGATGACCTCAACAACGACCTCGATGATGATGCAGATGAGGGTCCAGTTCTGGAGACGGCATACAAGCTGGTAGTCGACCTTTTGGCTGAAGACGTCGGAGCGAGTGTTGTCGACGCAGGCCCATCCCCACATGTCCTGGTTGCTACTGGTGTCCCTGGCATGCTGGAAGATGGCAGCGGTGACCACCCAGAGGATCATGCTCGCGATAAACTGGCATTGCTGGTCAGCACGCAGTCCACTACGCCAGAACGGGACAGGGTGCCACATACCCAGCCAATGGCAAACATGGTGTAGTAGGTGTTGACCTTCTCCGCCCGCTTGTGGCCTCCTCGGCAGTATGCGAGGAACACGAGGATGCACACGAAGAGGGAGAGGCAAGCCATGGAGAGGGTAAGCTTCTGGGGCCAGGATCTGGAGGCGGTTCCGGGGGCCCAAGAGGACATGCTGCTCTGACTGGGCAGGCTCCTCGTGGCGTTGAAGATGGCGAAGGAAGAGGAGAGCATGGAGAGGATGATGAGGGAGCAGCTGAAGCTGACGCCGCGGAGGGCAAACTTGGCCAGGCGGACGCGGGTCTTGATTTTCTGCAAAGCTGGTTAGGAGCCGTTGCCTCGTTCACCACAGGGTCTCACGGATGGCTTACAATGTCCTTGGCTTGCTCCTTTTCGGTGGACAGCTCGCGCTTCTCGAGAATATACTCCTCGCGGAACGTCGGGCTCAGCGGGTTGGAGAATAGCCTCGCCGGCGTTCCGGGCACCTTCATGGCGCTCTTGAGCGGGGATCCGGGCGTCATCGGGACGGCTACGGACTCGCGGTTTCCATCGTTGTTGATGTAGCCGAAGCCAATTTCGCCAGGCTGCGACTGGGCGACGTGGGATTTCTCGGGGTCGGCAAAGGGCGATCGCATGTCCACGGGAGAGTGGATGGAGGTGGCCTCTGCGAAGCGAGGCGTGCGAGGAACCTTGAGAGAACCATCCGTGGACGTTGAGTCTGAAGGACCGTGTCGAGCGGGCGTCAAGTCCAAAGCGGCGGGCCGCCTCCTCTCATCGAAGCCTAAGATCAGTGTTAGTCGCCGCTTCTCTCGACGTTTCGGGCCAAACGCCAGTATCACGGACCTTGACTCGCCATTGTGCGGTGCGTTGCGTGCGTTGCGTGCGTGACAAATAAATCTAAGCACAAAAGGGCAGCAAAGAGACTTGTTCCGCGTGATGTATGCCGTTGAGAGTCTCGACGACACTGGACAGGGCTTCAAACCAGCTGCAAGCAGAGTCCCGGAACGAGAGAAGACAAGTACGATGAATGGGGGAAACGGAGAGACCAGCTATCGAAGAACAGAAAGGGACCAACAGGACGGCCAGGAGAGGGAAGACGGGAGTTTTGAGGGCGGCGGCAGCGAGCAGAACGGCAGCAGCTCATTCGACGGCGCGCAGGCGCCGAGGAGAGCAGACGAGGTGGAGACGGCCGGGACGATGCACTCTGATAGGCACAGCCAGAAGGGCAGGCTAATGCAGCGGCCGCTGCAGCAGACGCCAGACCAAGTGTGACGTCGGAGGGTTCGGGTGCGTGCGGCGTGAGTGGACGACGGCGGAGATATCGTGTAGATGTCGTGTAGGTGCCGCTCAAGCAGACTGCAGACACATCCGGCCGACAGAGAAGAGGGGCTTCGACGCACGCTTCCAAACGGGACCTGCTGTCCGTGAAGAGCAATATCACAGGTCCATGGACCGGAGCCATGGAGAAGAATCTGAGAGGCGGTCTGCCCGGTGCAGGGTGGAGACACGTACCCGTCCTGGAAGCGACCGCCGCTGCAGCCGCCCGCTGCGCCGCGGGCAAGGTAGCGCTGCTGCTGCTACCGGGCCCCAGCCTCCCAGCGCGCAGCGAGACGTGTCGCAGACATCGGGAGCCGACAGAGCGGGCACGAGACGATGCTGGCGATTTGGCGCCGGCCCGAAGCGCTCGCCGGGTTTGCTGCGGTTGGCCGGACCCCTGCCCAGCGCCTAACGCAATGCGGCATGTGCAGCTGCCAGGGCGCCTGATTGGCGGGCGGGCGCTGGGGGTGGCGGCTCCGGCGCGGGGGCTCTGGCCAATCAGCGGCCGCAACGCCGTGACGACCTCGCCAGCCCTGCAGAGGGCGGCGGCAATGAGAGCCTCGGGATTCGTCGCAGCATCGCCCGTCGTGCCATTCGTTCCTGACCCCGCACCACAGCTGCGATATGTGATGTGTCCGTTGCCCACGCTGGTGTATCGACACGCCACCGCCTCATGCAAGGCAGTATGTGGCATGTATGGTAATATGTATGCAAGCCCATCTGGATGGCATCAAGCGCCGATTTGATGGCGGCTTTTGGGTTTTCAACCTGCCGCCGCCGTCACCATCATGCCGCCTTCACCATCATGCCGCCTCACGAGCTCACCTGCATGTCTCCCGTGGCAAATTTGTGCCATGCCTACCTCGTACGAAGCAGACACCAGGCGTCCGTGTGTGGTAGTGACCATCTACATTCCAATGTGGGCTTTCCATCAACGCTACTGAGATGTAGGGCTACCTACGGCCTCTCCGACATCTCACAACAGGGCTTGATTATATCTGCATGCCTCCTCGTGCTGTTGCGTAACCTGGTCGGCTAACCTGGTCGGCCAAGTCGGAGCAGAACTCCCAGGCACCATGAAATGTTTGTTTCTGTACTTCGTACTCCGTAGTGGGTCATCCATGGACAAGCCTGACGGCCGAGCTTCAGCCGACGAGGGGCAACAGCGGCTTATCGGCTTATCGGGCCCTAACCAGACTAGCGTAAGACTCACCTCACTGCCCAAATGACTGCACACGAGGAATTTTGACTGCCCCAAGGCGAAATCCCCAAACTCTCCCAGCTCTGCGCGCCGACGACGTTGTTTTGCGCCGGGTGCGATCCTGCAAGCCAACAACCACCCGCTGCTGCGGAGTGCCCCGCCGAACCCTCATCATGTCTGCCAACGGCGACCCCAAATACGACGACATCGAGTCCGAGTCGGACTCTGGCGAGTCCTTTGACGGCCACAACGACGCCGGCGATGGCATCGAGGAGAGGCCCCTCAAGTCGGCCCTCAAGCAGTCGAACCCTGCCATCCCAGACCAGACCGTCCAAAGACCCGAGCTGCCCCCTCAAACCGATCCCAAAGATCTCGACGTCGCGAGCCTCAACCCCCTCACTCCCGAAATTATTGCCCGCCAAGCAACCATCAACATCGGAACCATTGGCCACGTCGCCCACGGCAAGTCGACCGTCGTCAAGGCCATCTCCGGCGTGCAGACGGTTCGTTTCAAAAACGAGCTGATCCGCAACATCACCATCAAGCTGGGTTATGCCAACGCCAAGATCTACAAATGTGACAGCCAGCAGTGCCCGCGACCAGGATGCTACCGAAGCTACAAGAGCGAGAAGGAGGTCGACCCTCCGTGCGAGCGAGATGGCTGCAGCGGCACCTACAGATTATTGCGACATGTCTCGTGAGTGCTTCCCTGGCGCGCATGCTACTTACTACCTGCATCAAAGAGCCATACTGATGAGCCCTTCACCTAGATTCGTCGACTGCCCCGGTCACGATATTCTCATGAGCACCATGTTGTCGGGCGCTGCTGTCATGGACGCTGCCCTTCTGCTCATCGCCGGCAACGAATCCTGCCCCCAGCCCCAGACCTCTGAACACTTGGCTGCCATCGAGATTATGAAGCTGGACAAGATCATCATCCTGCAAAACAAGGTCGATCTCATGAGAGAAGAGGCTGCCCAGCAACACTACGAGTCCATTCTCAAGTTCATCCGAGGAACTGTTGCCGGCAAGTCTCCCGTCATTCCCATCTCCGCCCAGCTCAAGTTCAACATCGATGCCGTCAACGAGGCCATTGTCAACACCATTCCCGTGCCTCCCAGAGACTTTAGCATCGACCCCCACATGATTGTCATTCGATCTTTCGATGTCAACAAGCCCGGTGCCGAGATTGATGACCTGAAGGGTGGCGTCGCTGGTGGTAGCATCTTGCACGGCGTCATCAAGCTCGGCGATGAGATTGAGATTCGACCCGGTATCGTGTCCCGCGACGACAACGGTGCCCTGAAATGCACGCCCATCTTCAGCAGGGTCGTGTCTCTCAACTCCGAGGCCAATGACCTCAAGTACGCCGTTCCCGGCGGCCTGATCGGCGTCGGTACCCGAATCGACCCTACCCTCTGCAGAGCCGATCGTCTCGTCGGTTTCGTCCTGGGTCTCAAGGGCAGACTTCCCGAGATCTACAGCGAGATCGAGGTCAACTTCTACCTGCTCCGCCGCCTGCTCGGCGTAAGGACCGCCGACGGCAAGCAGGCCAAGGTCGCCAAGCTGGCCAAGAACGAAGTCATCATGGTTAACATCGGCTCCACTTCGACTGGTGCCAAGGTAGCAGCCATCAAGAACGATGCCGCCAAGCTGGTCCTGACCAGCCCTGCTTGCACCAACGTTGGCGAGAAGGTCGCCCTGAGTCGACGTATCGAGAAGCACTGGCGTCTCATTGGCTGGGCTACTATCGCTGCGTAAGTCTATCCGCGACGTCCCTCCCCATCTCGGTGCTTACACACGTGTGCTGACTTGACTTGTTCTTAGTGGTGTCACGCTGGAGCCCAGCACGTCCTAAACGCCCGAAGCGATCATGTAGGAACTGGACGAGGGCGTTTACCGCAATCTCCAGATTGCCCAAAAGTTGCATTGATGCAAGCCCCTCGATGCGGCATATGAGTAGACGGCTAGCGGTAGAACCGTGTCGGTGATTTAAAAAGCTGTCTTCCAGGGGGAAAGGAGGCGAGGGTTGTGTCCCGTGAGAATGGGGTCCGCCACCTTGGGGAGCATGGGGCGGTCAGCTGCATGCTGTAGATACATCACGAGGGCCTTGGGGTCTCATCAAGGAAAACGACAAAAAAAGGTACGCACGCTGCAGCTAGACCAATCGACTTCAATTTGGACAAAGCCAAATTAGGGGGCTCTCTTATTTCCGTACTTTTCTCGCGTGCTTGACGAGGTTCTCTATCACCCCTTCGAATGCCTCGCGGTCGCCTATTTTCTCGTCCGTCCGCTTCTGCCAATACTCCAGCACGTCCTTGGCCGCCCCCTGCATCGATTCCAGCTTGGTTGCGTGCTCCTTGAGCTCCTCGTTGGTCATCCCGTCCAGCGCCTCGTCCGTAGTCATGCAGAGATGGCGCGCAGCCACCAAGTCGAGCTCCGGCCGCGGCGGGGGCTTCTTCCGCCTCTTGGACCCCGAGGGCTTCCCCTGTGTGTCCACCGACGTGGATGAGCCGTTGCCTTCGCTCTGTCGTAGTCGTGACGCCGACCTCGAGTCACTAGATGTGCGGGGAGATGTAGCGCGGATATTGAGCGAGGGCAACACCAGCTTCTTCTGCTTGGAAGCTGGAAGGATCTCGTCGAGATCGACGGGTACGCCGAGGGATACGAGGAACAGTCGGCGGGTACGAGAGCGGATCCAGTCTGGAGGTGCAAGCGGTGGAGGAGCGACAAGCTGGGACCAGAGGGACGCGGACCGAGGCGACAGGAATATGGGCTCTTTGGGGAGAGGAGGTGGTGTGGTGAAGTTGAGGTCTTCTGGTGGGAAGAGCGTATCTAGGTAGGGTTCCGTGGAGGATATGACCTCGTCAGGACTTAGGCCGTCGAAGTCGGCTATGGGCTGCAGACGTGGTCAGCAAGTCTTCTACGGTAGAAAGGGGTCTGGAAAGGCTTACAAATGGTAGTTGAACTGGAAGAGGGGCTCGTGCGGTCGACGTTGAGGGCGGAGCTTGTTGGAAGCCAACCTCAAAGTCGTCGAAATCATCATCATTGGCGCCCTCTTCGAAGTCGTCGAAGTCGTCTCCAAAGTCGTCGTTGCTGTCCTCGACCTCGCCATCGGATTTCAGCACGATGCCCAGCACAGCATCCACACTTCGCGCGTTCTCAGACTCGGAGGAACGAGAGTTGGGTGTCTGGGTATCCTCATCCGGCATTACAGTGATCTCATCGGACTCTGGATCTTCTTCCCTCTTCTTGTACGCTTCGGTGCTGGGGATTTCGCCGTGCGACGGTTCGTTGTCGACCTTCTCGATTCTGGTCTTGAAGAAAACTGGCGAGGTAAGACTCGGGCTCACCGGGTTGGACCGCGCGTCTGTGAACCGGTCTTCCTCATCATCAGATGATTCAGCTATGCTGTTGTCAGCTTGTCTTTCCATCCAGGACAGGTTAGGGCGACGGACACAATTGGCGAGCCCCTGGATGGGTCGCATTCATCTCCGGCGGATGCTCCAGCGCCTCGGGGTCGGCCATTGTTTTCGATGAGGGCTCGCGGCGCCGGTGATTTGACAGAAACTTTTGCGTCGCAGCGGGAGCTTCGTCTTCATTCGGGAGCTCAGTGAGCTCAGGGAAGGGGGGGGATCTGGGAAGCTCAAGGACCAGGCTGGCGTTGCGGCCAGGTTTCGTTGATTAATGTCAGTGCATGCCAATGCACAAAGGACGGCGGCAATACCGTAATACACACTCGTCGGTATAATGGTAATGACTGGCAATTATCAAGCCTGAGGGCGTCTGTCTAGTAAAATGGAAAGCAAAATGTAGGTACGAGTGCGAAGTAGTGCTCGTATGCATGTCCAAGGTTGCTTGTCGACATCACGGTCCATCACGTGGGGCCCAGTTGTTCATTCCACACCAACAAGGCTCCCCTGCCCGTGAGGTACGTATCCCATGGCTGCGCGTCAGGCCAGCGCGTGGAGCTAGCACCATCACCAAAAAAAAGCTTCCCAGCCGCCTTGGAGAGTGATTCCTGTACCCATTTCGCCGCTTCGACGATTGACCCCAACCGCGACCATCTCGTCATCGGTCTCTGGCGGGCCATCGGCGCGCTCACTCCCAGGCCATTCCTCATCTCCCCCGGCTTGGTGGCTTGGTGAAGACTCAACCTCTTCTCGTGACAAGCCGCTGCGATCGACCCCATCAGAGCAAACATGTCGTTCACCTTCGGGACCCCGAGCTCGACGAGCGCGCCGTCGAACAATGCGATCTCTTCGGCTCCTGCTGCAGGCGGTCTTTTCGGCTCTGCCCCCAGCAGCGGTGGCACGTCCCCGTTCTCCTTCGGATCGCAAGCTGGTGCATCCGCGGGCAATAACGCCACGTCTTCCGGCAACACCGGCTCTGTATTCGGACAGCAGAGCGGCGGCGGCGCGCAGAAACCTGCCGGTGGCTTGTTCGGCGGTGGCTCGTCTTCCAATGCCCCTTCTGGTGCAACAACTCCTTCCGGTGCCAGCATGTTCGGATTCAACAACGCAACTACACCGCCATCTGCTGGCGGTCTTTTTGGCGCAGCAAAGCCTGCTACTACAACTCCTTCGACTTCATCCCAGGCCGGCGGCGGGCTGTTCGGCGCGCCCAGCGGTGGGACTACGGCCCCAGCTTCAGGTGGTATCTTCGGAAGTGCCAGTGGTACGGCAAACAAGCCGGCGTCCGGCCTGTTTGGTGGCGGTGGCTCGAGCACCGGAGGTGGCTTCTTTGGCTCCCAGAACAATGCAGCGCAAGGTCAAGGAACACCCACGACGTCAGCTTCGCCAGCCTCGGGCATGTTCGCAAGTGCTGGCAACTCGCTGTTTGCAAATAAGAACGAGAGTGCACCCAATACGCAGTCCGCTACGCCTACAACGGCAGCAGCTACTCCTGCGAAACCTTTGTTCTCCCTACCATCGACAACACCTGCAGGGGCACCGCCAACTGATTCCTCGAGGCCTGTTGGAACCGCGTTTGGAAGCTTAGTCGGCGGAGCTGCATCAAAGCCAAGCACTACCACGTTGCAAACAACCACAGCGTCTAGCTCGGCGCTCTTCGGGGGCGCCAGTACTGCCAGCGGTGGAGGCGGCCTGTTTGGTGCAAAGCCTGCATCAAACTCGGGAACATCTGCAGGCGGACTCTTTACAAGCCCGGGAGGCAGCTCCACGCCATCTACGTCCGCTGCACCGGCCAGCGGCTCGGCGACTCCAGCAACGGCGAGCTCCTTGTTTGGTGCTAAGCCAGCTGCTCCTACATCGTCCAGTGCCCCGGCAGCAACCGGCAGCGGAGGGATGTTCGGGGGCGCCGCTGCCAGCATCTCGGCCGCCCCATCCACATCTGCTACCACGACAGCTCCTGCCGGAGGCTTGTTCGGCAGCAAGCCGCCCGCTGCCGCTACAGCATCCTCCGCTGCCCCGGCAACGACACCAAGCGCGGGCGGCCTGTTCGGTAACGCTCAGTCCGGTACAAGTGCCTCCACGCCAAAGTCCGCTCCGTCGCTCTTCGGTGCACCCGCCGCTTCCGACACTTCGCAGCCCGCTTCGACGGGCGCTACAACAGCGGCCGCGTCACCCGCAACCGGAGGCATGTTCGGGGCCAAGCCTGTAACAGAGAGCGCGGATAAGGACAAGGACGCGACGAAGCTCGGTGCCCAAAGCAGCTCCACGAATGCACTTGGCGCCTCGATAAATGGCCCAACGTCACAGATCGCTCGACTTAAGAACAAGACCATGGAAGACATCGTCACGCGATGGGCTTCCGATCTGTCGAAATACCAAAGGGAGTTTAAGGAGCAGGCTACCATTGTGTCTACCTGGGACAGGAATCTGGTGGACAACGGGGAGAAGATTCAGAAGCTGTACCTCGACACCTTTGAGGCTGAACGAGCCAGCCACGAGATCGAACGACAGCTTCTGGCCGTGGAGAGTCAGCAGGATGAGCTTGAGGCCTGGCTCAATCGATACGAGACAGAAGTCCAAGACATGTTCGCAAAGCAGATTGGTCCTGGAGAGCAGCTGGCCGGGCCGGACCAGGAACGCGAGCGAACCTACAAGTTGGCCGAGAAGCTGACGCAGCAACTGGATGAGAAGTCCCGAGACCTCTCCAAGATGGTCAAGGAGATCAATGATATCTCTGGAACTTTGAGCAAGGGAGCCAAGGCCGAAGACCCCGTACGTACGAACCGAAAACCCGTCCCAACAAGCGCTAACAACGAGATGCAGCTGAGCCAGATTGTTCGCGTGCTGAACGGCCACCTCACGCAACTGCAGTGGATCGATGCTAATGCCTCGGCCTTGCAAGCCAAGGTGACGGCGGCGCAAAAGTCGAGCAGCACACTGGGCAGCCACTACGCCGGAGTGGAAAATGATGCAGCGGAGAGCTTCTACCGCTCGTACATGGGCCGGAGGTGAAGCAATTGGGAAACATTGGAATCACTCGGAGTTTTGGACTGCAATGGGAAACGATACTGAGGGGGTTCACGCAAGTTGACGGATACCGGAGACTTTGAGCTGGATTTTTTTCTCCACGCTGGGTGCTATACGTGGGTAATTGTACACCAAGGCAGCTTAGACCGTGGCAAAAGACAAGCCCTGGACCATCAAATTGCGTGCCTTATCCATGCCTCCTGGGGGCTGACAGTAGATTTGGTTTCCCAGCAACTGTTATTGCGCGACCGCCCGAAGCGTCCGTATTCCATCAGACTCGGAGTAGATGCGCGTTCTTAGTTCTGCTCGCCGCCCTGCTCCTTGGTGATCTCGTCGCTGTGACGATCGAGTCAGCATTAGGATCAAGACCGTCAAGCCGAGGTGTGGCGTGCTATGGGAGGAGGGTTGACGAACATGTGCTTGGACAGACGCACGAGGTGCTCCTGCTGCTCGGCGAGCTTCTTCTTGAGCTCCAGGAGCTTCTCCTTCTCGCGCTGGCGGATGGCGTAGTCCTCGGAGGCGCGCTCTCGTCGCTGGAAGGCGTCGCTGCACGGGCGCGGGTCAGTATCTACATCGAAAGCAATGGCAAAGCAATTTGCGCGGAAATGAAGCACGCAGCAAGACGGCAACTCACCCGGCGCCGCCCGTCTTGGGGGGCGCACCGGTATCTCCCTCGGCCATGGCGCGAGCAGTGGTGCTAAAGGTAGCTCGGAGGGGACGGAATGCCGCCGTCTTGGCGAAGGTCGTGCGGAGCATCGTGGGCGATGCAGGATACGTCCTGTCTAGTCGAGAGGTTTTATGACGTGTTGGTTGGAGGGAGGGTGAAGGCGGTGGTGCAAGCAAAGCCGGCAGCAAAGCTTACTGGAGTGGATGGCCTGACCTTGGCTTGTTTGCGGCGATGTGAGTGGATGGAGCTGCGGCGTAGGGGAGTACTTGAGTTCCAGGCAAGACTTGGTGTGGAATAGGGGTAGTTTCGTAACGATTCCGAGAGCTTCTACAGGGGCGTCTTCCTGTCCGTTCTTCTTCCGACGTTCATGAATCGACAGGGCGAGAGGGATTCCGGCATTCCATCCTGCCGCTATCTATAAACATATGTTTGCTTTGTTAAATCCCCGGATCGGACGGATTCCAGGCAAGGCGTGGCCCATGTCTATTATCATTTCCAATGCGACAGGAGTAGGCAGGCCATATACGGTGATACTGGTACTCGTTTGTAGTCAGCTGCATCACCCCGAGCTCGGCCGGTGGGTTTTGCATGGAGACTCGTTACGCATGAGGCTGGGCTTCAACACGGGGCCAGGTTCTCGTCGACAAATGGTTGTGGAAGCACGCTGTACTCCGTAAGGAGCAGATGACCTAGGACGATTGGGGAGAGTTGCCACCACGGGTTGGTCACCCAGGCAAGGCCCAAGTGGCTGGAGATAACGAGCCAGCGGTTGCCGGGCCGCTGGACCCAAGTCAACATGTAGGTGAGCAATTACGGCAGCGCCACACCGGAGACGGCGCAGGTGCAAATGCCACAAAGCTGGTTGACGAGAAATTGCTTCCAAACCAGGCTCTCGTTGTCCTCGGGTCTTGGGGAGGTGCCGGGTAAGTGAAGCCTGGGCTCCCTCTCCCGGCGGCGAGTCTCCTGAGGCGAGTGGGCTCCCTGAGGCGAGCCGCACCTACCTGTGGACACTGGGTCGGCGCTGACGGACCCACGACGGCGCGCGCACAGCGGCGCTGCCGTGCGGCGAGGGTACTTGCGCCAGCGGTCGACGACGGGTACAGTGACCTGTGGCGGGCACCCTTTTCGCGCGGCACGTGAGCCATGGTGGGTGGGATTCCCGGTACCGGAGTACATGGCGCCGCTCGCAGCGGTGCGTCACTCCCCCTTGGTGCGGAAAAATGCAGAGGGGCGATTGGCGATCAGGCGCCTGCATCATTCACCCACAGTTGCCACAGTTGCTGGCTGCTGCTGCTGCTGCCGCCGCCGCTGCTCGTCCCGACCTCCGTCCCGAACCCCTTCTCAATTTCCATCCACCCACCACCACGCTTCTTCTTTTCGCTCATCAACCACGACTCCAACCAACTCCCAACAAAACACCACCTGCCCGTCGCGCCCGCGCATCGCCGTCTCTCCCGACAGTCTCGTCTACTCTTTCGGTTCCAACGCGTCCAGCTGTTTTTTCTCCCGACTGCAAATCTCGGTACGTGCTTTGCCTGCGTGTGCTGTTGCTGCTGCTGCGTTGCCGGTTGCTTGCCCTCCCCCCTATGGTGCACCCCTCCCTCCCCTCTGTCGTCATGCGCGCCTCCTCCACGCTCCCTGCGAGGCCCGAGATGCACAACACCAGGGCAGTTCCTCGGCGCGCCGCCGTCGCCACGGCTCCAGCACGTCGACAGCGGCGTCCTCGAGGCCACCAGACGCCCGTTGCTCGCGATTGAGGACTGGGACGCCCGCGTTCAGCCGCCGCTACCAGGCCCGTCGTCGGACCCCCCCACCACGGGCAGAGACGCGTCGTCGAGGAGCGGCGGCAAAACGAGCGTCGGCACCGCTCCCATCGTCCAGCGAGCCTTGCGCCCTGGTTCCTGCCACGACCGGTGCTGTCCTGTCCTGTTGCTCGAGTCTTGGACGGCGACCGGGCTGCGGTTGCCGAACGAACGGCCCATCTTGCCCCTGCCACTGCCCGCCTAACCGCTTCCCTATCCATCGCCCCCCTTGCCTCCTGATTTTCCGCCAGCCGCCAAACAGCCCTCCACTTGTCACAGCGAAACGAGTCCACGAGCCAACTCTGCTAACCTGGTCCATCGCTGCGCAGTCAAAACATCGCCAACATGGGTCACGAAGATGCTGTCTATCTCGCTAAGCTCGCCGAGCAGGCCGAGCGGTACGAGGGCAAGTCTCCTCCCTAAGCCCCCCCGCTGTGGCGACTTTTGCGCTGACGCCCTGCGCCCTCCACAGAGATGGTCGACAACATGAAGATTGTTGCCAGCGAGGACCGCGACCTCACCGTCGAGGAGCGCAACCTTCTCTCCGTCGCCTACAAGAACGTCATTGGCGCTCGCCGTGCCTCTTGGAGAATAGTCACTTCTATCGAGCAGAAGGAGGAGTCCAAGGGCAACTCGTCCCAGGTCACCCTCATCAAGGAGTACCGACAGAAGATCGAGGCCGAGCTCGCCAAGATCTGCGACGACATCCTAGACGTCCTCGACAAGCACCTGATTCCGTCAGCCAACTCTGGCGAGTCCAAGGTCTTCTACCACAAGATGTGCGCGCGAAACCCCGCGCCCGAATGCGCCGCGCAATGCACGCTGACTATTTGACACAGGAAGGGTGACTACCACCGCTACCTCGCCGAGTTTGCCATTGGCGACCGCCGCAAGGACTCTGCCGACAAGTCCCTCGAGGCCTACAAGGCCGCCACTGAGGTTGCCCAGACCGAGCTGCCTCCTACCCACCCCATCCGCCTGGGTCTTGCCCTGAACTTCTCCGTCTTCTACTACGAGATCCTCAACGCTCCTGACCAGGCTTGCCATCTCGCCAAGCAGGCATTCGATGATGCCATTGCCGGTAGGTTGACCATGTACCCTGACCCTTCGTGGCTACGTTTTCTGACGCAACTTTGCAGAGCTCGACACCCTTAGCGAGGAGAGCTACAAGGACTCGACTCTCATCATGCAGCTCCTGCGCGACAACTTGGTATGTCTCCAGACTCGAGTGGCAGTGGAGCAGCACGACTAACAGCTTACAGACCCTCTGGACCTCGTCTGAGGCCGAGACCTCTGCTGCCCCTGCCCAGGCCGATGCGTCCGTCAAGGAGGAGACCGCCGCCGCTGCCGAGGCTCCCGCAGCGGCCGAGGAGTCCAAGGCTGCCGAGTAAATTTTGACAAATATGGAGCCAGCCTTCAAGGCTTTGATCATGCTGGTATAGGGCGGGCTGGTGTCTACGGAGTGGACGGAAGACCTCGTTTTTTTGATCAAGAGCTTCGGCATTGTTTAGGTAAACGCGCAAACGCAACGGTGGGAGGAATCGACTTTCCCAACGGACCGACTAGGAGACCTAAAGAAGAGCATTTTGGAGGTTCTGCTTTTAGACTCTAATGCGTGACCGTCTGGACAAATAAAAATTACTAAAATTGCTTTCAATACACCAAACATACATTGGGCTTTGGAGGCCCCGTTGCAGATTGGCCGATGCGTCTCGTAAACGCAGGCAGGGACACTATACAAGATGTCAATACGAGGCACCCGGCCGAGATGTCGCAACCAAGTGCGTCATCATGTCAGGGTGGATGGCTGTCGGACAGCCCTTGACGTTGTTGCTCGGATGCAGCCTCTTGAGGCTCGTCATCGTCTATGACGGCGAAATGGACCCTTAGCCAAAGACTGCAGTCTCGGCAGCCCACGACGAGCACCCCCTCGTCGCCCACCTCCATCAAATCGGCCTCCCCAAACAAGTAGCCCCTGTCGTTCCCGCAGCGACAAGACCGGTACCAGCGTTCCTCTGTGCCGTCAAAGGGCAGCTCGTCGAGGTCGAGGTTTTCGACGCCGGTCTGAAAGGTGGTTGCGCCGCCGCCGGAGCCGGGGAGAGAGTGAGACAGGCGGAGGGATGCGTCGTAGGCGATGCGCTGGGTGGGCGAGGAGAGCACCGTGAAGGCCTGGCTGATTTGGTCGACCGTGTAGACGGATTCACGAGGAGAGGCGGAAGAGGATGGGTTAGGTTCTTTTGTTGTAGAGGCGGCCTTATCGGGGTGGTTGCGGAGGAGGGCGCGGCGGTAGGCTCGCTTTATGAGTGTGGAGGGGTCGTGCGTGCTGCAGTCGAGGATGGAGGGGGTGACACCGAGGACTTCATAGTGAGTCGCCGACTCCGGGGCGCGGTCCTCGTGGGAGAGGAGAGGCGCTGCCATGAGAGTGAGTGTGAACGATTCAGTCAGGACTTGTCTCGCTGGTGATGGTGATGTGTATAAAATTCTTGTCTGTGGGCATCACGTGACGCATACTACGCAGAGCAATAGTACAAGGGCTGATTTTGCTGATGAGGCAATGTTTCGGTTTCAGCGCAAAGAGAATCAGGGCTGATCTACGGTTTAAAGACCGAAATGTCCGTCTATGATGGGTGCTGTGGTTGAATGGGTGGGCTCTCGACAGGCTCCTTGTAGCATGAATATGATCAAGCAAACATGGACGAGGGGTTGAGAAAGCATGCGGAAAGTCTGATTTCCAGATTGCGATACATAGAAATACATGGTGTACGTACAACGCCACATCCCTCCATTCGAGGATGTCGTGTAGCTTATTTCGGAAACTTGGTCCAGTTCCTCTTCCCGACCTGCCCGCAGAGTTAACAACAGAGGACATGGATAGTTTCGCGTGGAGTGCCGTTCTTACCCTCTTCCAGGCCCTGATGAGATTGGGCATCTCCAGCATGGCCCGTCTCCTCACCTCCATCCTAAGTCGAAGCAGTTAGCGTCTCGCCCTCTTCCTTGGAGGCCTGTAGCGGAACGGATGTCATAGGCTACGTACTTTGCAATCATGTGCCTCTCGTGAATGTGGCCCTTGACCCTTTGTCCCACACCCGTGCCCTTGACCCTCAGGCCGTGCTCGACCCGGTGCGCCAGCTGGTACTCAGTGGCCTTGGTCGTCTCGGGCAGCAGCTCCTCGACGCCGTGCTCGCGGGCCATCTGCACGAGCTGGGCCTGCCGGCGCTGCGAGAAGACGGGGTCCTGCCACTTGCCGGTGACGGGGTGCTTGTAGAAGCGGAACGGGTTCGGGCGCTGCTCCTGGTGCGGCGTGGGCTTGGCCCCGGCCGCGGGGAGGAGGGCGGCGGGCGGCCAGCGGGCGAAGAAGCGCTGCAGTGGCGGGGGCAGCGTCTTGGCCAGCTGGACAAAGTGCGACGAGGAGGTCATTATGGAGTCGTCAGGGAGCGCAGCCGCTGGTGGGGAGCGGGCGCATCCGGTGGGAGGGAGATGGCAGTTGGAGGAGAACTTGAAGCCATCGACAAAATGTCGACGTCGAGGCTGCGCTGCGACGTTTGCGAGACCCTGTAGTTGGAGCGGCCCACCAACAAAGCGCGTCACCTGATTGGCCACAGCTAGGTGCCTTTGTCCCCGCCATGCATCTCCACAGCCTCGTCAACCTCCCTTCGCCGTCTCTCCAACTTTGCTATAGCTCCTTAATGACTTGACCTGCGGCGACCTAAGAAGAGCCACAAGATGCCTCTGGACGTCGAGCAGATCCTAAAGGAGAGAAAGGCGGCAGAAGCTGCCACCGCCAAACCTCGCTTCATCCCCAAAGCCGAACGAGAGCGTCTCGCCGCCGACAAGGCAAAGAAGGAAGAGATCGACAAGAAGCGCAAGGCTTCCGAGGAAGCGCGGCGGCGGCGGGAAGACACGGAGAAATGGGAATCTCGATCAAATGGCGTGGTGTCTGCCAACAGAGCCCCCAACGCGTCAACGGGAGTCCCTACAGGTCCCCGGGCCATGAACCAGCAGGTTGGCCGCGGTCGCGAAGGCAGGGAGCACCACCGTGAGGGAAAGAAGGCGGACAAGGCACTCGGCGACAAGAGATCGGCGGAAGACATCGAGGCGTCGCTGCTACGATCGCGATACCTCGGCCCCCAGGTCAACCAGCAATCCAACTTCTCCGCCAAGAAGAAGCGCATGCGGACGACGGAGAAGAAGTTCAACTTTGACTGGGACGCCGACGACGACACATCGAGAGACAACGACCCCTTGTACGCGCAGCAGAGCGTCAACCGAGGCGGCACGCTCGCGGGCGTTGGCGGCGAGTTTGACGAGGAGGCAGAAACAAGAGCGCGCAATCGAGCGCGCATGATCGAGCAGCGAGACCCAGAGAACGGCAAAGAGCGAGCAAAAGGCTTCATGGAAGACTTTTACCGCGCCCGCGACAAGGCGAGGGAGAGGGCAGACAGGACGGGCCTGGGACGGCACTGGTCCGACAAGAAGCTCGAAGAAATGCGCGAGCGGGACTGGAGAATATTCAAAGAGGACTTTGGCATCGCGACAAAGGGCGGCAGCATACCGAACCCGATGCGCGACTGGGGCGAGTCTGGGCTGACTCCGCGGCTGCTCGAAATTGTGGACAGAGTGGGATACAAAGAGCCAAGTCCGATCCAGCGGGCAGCCATCCCTATCGCTCTACAGGCTCGCGATCTCATCGGGGTCGCCGTCACCGGTTCCGGAAAGACAGCGGCGTTCTTGCTGCCACTGCTCGTCTACATCTCCGATCTACCTCCCCTCACCGAGGCCAACAAGAACGATGGCCCGTACGCCCTGATCCTGGCCCCGACCCGAGAACTGGTCCAGCAGATCGAGACGGAGGCCATGAAGTTCGCGACCCCGCTCGGCTTCCGCTGTGTGAGCATCGTCGGTGGCCACTCCCTGGAGGAGCAGGCCTTCTCTCTTCGCAACGGTGCCGAGATCATCGTGGCCACTCCGGGTCGTCTGGTGGACTGCATCGAGCGGCGACTGCTTGTCCTGGCGCAGTGCTGCTACGTCATCATGGATGAGGCCGACCGCATGGTCGACCTCGGCTTCGAGGAGTCCGTCAACAAGATCCTCGACGCCCTGCCCGTCACCAATGAGAAGCCCGACACGGACGATGCCGAGAACGCACAAATCATGAAGCGCTACCTCGGCGGCCGCGACCGCTACCGCCAGACCATGATGTACACGGCCACGATGCCTCCCGTCGTCGAGCGCATCGCAAAGAAGTACCTCCGTCGTCCTGCCATTGCCACGATCGGCAATGCCGGCGAGGCCGTCGACACCGTGGAGCAGCGCGTCGAGTTCGTCTCGGGCGAGGACCGCCGCAAGCGCCGTCTCCAGGAGATCCTCGCCTCCAAGCAGTTTGCGCCGCCCATCATCGTCTTCGTCAACATCAAGCGCAACTGCGACGCCGTCGCGCGCGACATCAAGTCCATGGGCTTCTCCGCCGTCACCCTCCACGGCTCCAAGACGCAGGAGCAGCGAGAGGCGGCGCTCGGCTCCGTGCGCTCTGGCCAGACGCAGGTGCTCGTCGCCACCGACCTGGCCGGCCGGGGTATCGACGTGCCCGACGTGTCCCTCGTCGTGAACTTCAACATGGCCAGCAGCATCGAGAGCTACACCCATCGCGTCGGCCGTACCGGCCGTGCCGGCAAGAGTGGTGTGGCGATTACCTTTTTGGGCAACGAGGACGCCGACGTCATGTACGACCTGCGCCAGATGCTGAGCAAGAGCGCCATCTCCAAGGTGCCCGAGGAGCTGAGGCGGCACGAGTCTGCGCAGTCGAAGCCCGTGCGAGGCGGAGGCGGCGGGAGGAAGGACGACGGACAAGGGGGAGGACGCGGAGGAGGCGGTGCGGGTGGTGGCGATAAGGGAGGCTGGCGCTAGAGAATACCACGGATGCAAAGGCGAGTACCTGTCAATGAAGATGCTGGGCAAGCAGGCAGGCAAGAAAGCCATGACCATTGTGTTGTCTTCTACCACGTGTAACGTTGACAACCGACGTGTTTTGCCGCTCTCCTCGAGATCACACCCCGTTGTCTCTACATGTTCCTCTACTCCAGCTTCAGCTGCTCAAACTGCTTAATCGTCTCCAGGAAGCTGTGCTCCTCCTGCTTCGCGTCCGCCAGCTTCTGCCGGTCCATCTCCTGCACGGCCGCCTCCACCTTCTGCTGGTACCCGGGGTCCGCGAGGATCTTCTCCTGCTTCTGGATGGCGCCCCTGGCCTTGTCGAGCCTCTTCTGCGCCTTGGCGATCTCGGCGTCCATGTCGACGCGGCCCTTGACGTACAAGAAGACGGTCGCGGTGGTGGAGACGGGGTAGGCGACGCAGCCCGCGGGACGAGGCGCGTCCGGTCCGATGACCTTCATGTCCTTGACGGCCTTGCCGCTGAGGGACTTGATGGAGGCAACCTCGTTGTTGCACGTCTTCAACGCGGTCTCGGCGTATGCTTGAATGATGACTGGATTTGACCGTTAGCGGCGATTCGGTCAAGTCCAAGATTATGCGTCGTTGGATATACTAACGATCGGCATCAGCCTTGAGCGAGTACTCGGCCATGAGTGACCGGGCGGCCTTGGTGCAGCCCAAAACGAGCTCGTAAGCATCCTCAGACTCGGGGTCATCGAGTGCAGCGTTGTACTGGGGGTACTTGGCGACCATGATGGACTTGGTGTTGTCGCCCGGTCTGCGAGGCATCCTCTGCCACATCTCCTCGGTGATGAAGGGCATGAACGGGTGAATCAGCGTCAACGCCGCCTCCAGAGCAGTGTAGAGCGTCTGGATGGCCGAGTTGCGTTCCTCGTCGGTACCGTCACGGATGATGGCCTTGGAGTTCTCGATGTAAACATCGCAGAGCTCGCCGTACCAGTAACGGTAGACGAGGATCGTGGATCTTGAGAACTCGCGGTCGGCCAGAGCCGCGTTGATGTCTTTGGCTGCGCTGTTCATCTTGTGCAAGATCCACCGCTCGGCAAGAGTCTTTCCTCGCACGGCACCGTCCTTGGCCGGGATAAAGTCCTGGGGCAGACTGCCCAGGACGTACTTCGTAGCTTGGAACTGTCGCGAAAGGTCAGCACATGAATACTGGGCAGACGTAGGAGAGGAAGAGGTAGCCTGGACTTACAATCTTATTACAGAATTTCCGGTAGGCGTGGATGCTACTGAAGTCAGCAACACGTCGAGAGTCCGGGGTTACAAGCGCAACTTACACCTTAACATCCAAGTTGATGTCTGCGCCGCCAGTGGTAGCGTTGACCATGGTGAACCGCAGCGCGTCTGCACCGCACTGGGGAATGCCGTCGGGGAACGCAGTCTTTTGATACTTGGTCGCCTTCTGGACCTCGCTGGGGTGAAGGTTTCCTTGAGAAAGCTTCTCGTGCAAGTCCTCCAGCTTGATACCAGAGATGACATCCAGCGGGTCAATGACGTTGCCCAAACTCTTGCTCATTTTCCTTCCCTCGGAATCACGAACAAGGCTGTGGCAGTAGACCTCCTTGAAGGGGATCTTCCCAGTCATCTTGAGGCCAAGGGTGATCATGCGGGCAATCCAGAAGAAGAGAATGTCCCAACCCGTCTCGAGCACAGCTGTGGGGTACAACGTCTCGAGGTCGTGCGTCTGCTTGGGCCATCCCAGCGTGCTGAAAGGCCACAGGCCAGACGAGAACCAAGCTGTTTCTCTGTTAGTATTCGTTGACATGACTTGTGGCGTCTATAAAACCCACTGTCAAGGACGTCCTCATCCTGCTCCAGGGTATACTTCTTCCCGGGCAGGGCGGCGGCAGCTTTCCTTTCGGCTTCCTCCCGTGTCCTGCCCGCGAACCAAAGCTTGTCCTCAGGAATGTCTCCAGAGCCGCCCTCGATCTTAGCAAAGTAGGCAGGACAGCGGTGTCCCCACCACAGCTGTCTGCTGATGCACCAGTCGTTGATGTCCTCGAGCCAGCGGAAGTAGCTTCTCTCGGCGGTGTCTGGCCTAATCTTGATTTGACCGTCCTTGACGACCTTGATGGCCGGCTCGGCGAGTTCCTTCATCCGAACCCACCACTGAGGCTTCATGATGGGCTCGATGATGTCCTTGGACTTTTCGCACAGGGGAACCTTCATGGGGTTGTCCCTCTTGTCGACGTACAATCCCTTCTCCTTGAGGGCGTCCTGAATGGCGTATCGAACATCGAAGCGTCTCTGGTCTTTGTAGGGGCCAGCGTTCTCGTTCATCAGGCCATCGTCAGTTAGGATGTTAACGAACTCCAGGTTGTGTTTCTGTCCAAGGACAAAGTCGTTGGGGTCGTGCGCCGGGGTGAGCTTCACAGCACCGGTACCGAACTCCATATCGACATACTCGTCGGCGACGATGGGGAGCTTTCGTCCCTCGATGAAGGGGTGAATGGCGGTTTTGCCGACGAGGTGCTTGTATCGTTCATCCTTGGGGTGGACAGCAATACCCGTATCGCCAAGCATAGTCTCAATACGAGTCGTGGCCACCTCCAACATCTCGTCGGATCCCTCGACAGGATATTTGAAGTGGACAATGACGCCAAACTCGACCTTCTTGTCATAGCCAGGGACATCGAGGAGCGTGCGGCCCGTCAGCTCCTTGTTGGCGACCTCGAGATTGGAGAGGGCCGTGTTGAGTTTTGTGCACCAGTTGACAAGCCTGTTTGCTCTGTAGATGATTCCCTCCTCGTGAAGCTGGACAAAGGTCTCAGCCACGGCAGCGGAGAGATTGGCGTCCATGGTGAAGGCTACAGGCCGTTAGCACATGCAATTTCTCTCACGCAGTCAACGAAACTTGCCCTCTCGAGACCAGTCGAACGATCCACCCATGCGCGTCAACGCCTTGTTGATTCGCTTGTGATAGTCCTCCTTCCACTCCCAAATAGTCTCAACAAATTTGGCTCGGCCAAGGTCGTGCCGAGTCTTTTGCTGTTGTCTCCACAGCATGTTCTCGACGACGCTCTGCGTCGAAATACCGGCGTGGTCGCAGCCAGGGAGCCAGAGAGTCGTCTTTCCGTTCATTCGGTTCCATCGGATCATGACGTCTTGCAGCGAGTCGCCCAGAGCATGGCCCATGTGGAGGGAACCAGTGACGTTTGGCGGAGGGTGGACAATGACGAAGCTGCCCTCGTCCTTGACCTTGTCGTCGGCCGTGAACTCGGGCTTGAAGAAGCCTTCCTTCTCCCACCAGTCATACCAGGCTGACTCGACGGCGATGGGGTCGTAGGCTTTGAAGTTAGGGTCCTCAAAAGGCCGGATGCGCTTCTTCTCGCCGACGGGAGTATGCTCGACGTATTCCGGGATGACTTCCTCCTCCTTCTTCTCCTTGACCTTCTTCTCCTTGGTGGGGTTGGCGGCGAGCTGGGCAGCTTTTGCCTTCTTGGCTTCCAGTTTGGCAACCTTCTCGGCCTTCTTCCGTTCCTTTTCCACTGTGCAAGCCTTTGGTCAGAGAGGCATGGTCTTGTCGCGGACAAGGAGCAGGTGGAGGAACTTACACTCCTTGTCCGTCTTCACCTTGGGAGCGCCGCCAGCAGCAGAGGCAGTGCCCGCACCCGACCCAGAGGCATGAATCCCAGAGGCGCCAGTTTGGGTCGCGTTGGCAATGTCTTGCTTCGTATCGGCCGGAATCGCGGGCGCGATGTTGCTCACCGCGAGGCCCTCGCTCGCCCCAGCTGCGCGTTGGATACGTTAGCTGCGTCTCTCAAGCCTTGGGGGAGAGTAATGCGTACTTGTGATTCCTCGGGCGCTGTTGGCTGCCATGGCGGCACGTGTGGTGCTATTCAAGGGTCGTCTCGGGGAGACAGAGCGCACCCGAAGTGCTCGGACAGCGAGTCTGAACGTCGTGCTGGACGTTTGTAGCTGAAGCCCGCGGTGGAGGGGGCTTCTGAAGCTGTGCTACAGAGAATTGAGGTTATAGGGGAGCTAGATGGCTCAACGTCGAGTCTCGGCGTCAAATTCGATGCCGTCTAAATTTTGAGTCACGGCAACGAAGCCGTGGGATGGTGAGGGGAGGG
>NRSZ01001005.1:0-14746 GCA_002901185.1 Tolypocladium capitatum
GGGGTGGGGAGGACACGGTCGTGACTCGTGACTCGCGAGCACGTCGCGCCGGCATCTTCGTACGACCCCCGGGCGCGCACACCAGCCAACAAAACGACTGATGTGCGTGCGCGCATGCGAGACGACGCGGCATCACCCGGCGCCACGACAGCTGCAGCAAACTTGCGCATCGAGAAGGGAAGGCGACGAAACGAGCTGCCGCGGCACTCACTCGTTTGCTCGCTGTCATGGCCGCCGGCTGACATGTCAGAGATAGATGAAGAAAGCGGAGGTGGCTGGCAACCACGAGTCGAACGCCTGTCGCATCAACCACGGCGGGCGGCGTGACGGCGGCCCTTGGACGACTCGTCGGTATTGCGAAGCTCGCCGCGCAGGGTGAGGTGAGGTGAACCCCTGTCGTTGTCAGAGACGCAAAAACGTGGGCCATCTCGACGAGCAGGCCACCTGCCGGCGCTCCACCACCAGTCTCAGTCTCTGCTGGCGGTGACGCGCGCCGATCGCCGCCGTTGCACTGCGTCAGACGCACACCACCCTGCCATGGTGCCATGGCGGCGCTCGCCGGGCATCTCGGTGGCATCGCCAGCAAGCCCGCGTCTGCGGCGGACGGGGTGATGGCCTCTTTGAGCGCGTTGAGCCGTCACTCCGCCACCATCCGCTTGTCCGATGCGGCGGCCTCGGGACGTGGCTGACGGGGCTTGACGCTGCCGTTCGTCCGCGGCCGTCTCGAACGCGCAGCCCGTCTCGGCGGCCGACCATGCCCATTTCCTCGCCCCTCCTGGCACGCCAGCTCCCTTTAGGAATCGATCCGGATCGTGGCCTCGGCTCTTGCTGCTGGGCCGGCCAGGAAGACGACGCGCCGCCCGCACGCCGCCCGCACGCCGTGTCGTCGGCCTGGGCACCAGCGCGAGGCGCTAACGTGGCGTGGCACGGCCGTCTCGTAGATTGCTCAGCGTCCGGAGATCCCCAACGTCAAGAAGCCCGCTGCTCCGGCGCAGGAATGGCGCCCGTTCTCGGCCTGCTCGTGCCGCGCATCCCCGGGCTCAGCCATGCGGCAGCGGCATACCACGCCATTGCCTCCGAAGACATGCCAGAAGGGACATGCCAGAAGGCTCAAGCAGACTGGAGCAGAACAAGCTCCGGGCTGAGAGATCGGATCCACGCTGCAGGAGACGGGCCTCGCGGGTCGACAAGGCGAGCTGCGGCCGTGACCCATCCGTTTGCACGGAGAAAAGTAATTGCAACGGGGTAGCCCCATGACCCGTGTTGGTGCTATTGGTTTAGTCAGAGCCCTAACTGCTAGGGCTAACACCAAAAAGTAATTGCCGTGGGGCAGCTGACAGGGGTATGACATCTCCGCCGGTGGCGGTCCGGCGATTACCCGATTAGGAAGCACGGCGACGTCGAAGAAATGCTCGCGACATGGTATTTCGACTTCTCGGGACGAGTCCTTGTTCAAAGCCACAATAGATTAGATTTCGCTATTGGCAGATCGTGTCTTTCTCTTTCCGCCGTTTGATCTAGATCCGGGTGCTTAGATGCCTCTCCATGGTTGGAAGAAGGTTCAGCTGCGGCCCTGGCGCTGGCCGTGCCAGGTCTCTTTTGGTTGGCCCGACGGCCTCGCACTAGGGATCAATCACGAGGCAGCAAAGGCCGAGGGTTGTGAGGCTGAAGTTGCGCAGAACTTGCTGCTCGATGTACGTACGGAGTTCTCCGCAGTGCCTCGACCGACGGCCTTTGCCGCCCCTTGCAGTGGCCGTCCGCTGCCTTTGCGGGAGAGCGTGCCCAGCGAGGCCCCCTGGAAAAGACGGCAACCCTGCCAATCTCCAACGGTTCCTCCATGTCTCAGCGCCATGCCATCACACATGCCCAATCTGGCGCCCGCGACGCCGCTGACAGAGCGGCGCTCCCAAGACCCAACCCAGATCGAGGCGGCCACGGTGCCGGTCGCCGCCCTCGTCCTCTTCTTCAGGTACCTAGCAGGTAGCCGGTGTGCGCCCGTCGCCGTGAACCCTGCCTTGCCCGAGGGCGCCTCCGCCGTTCTCTGCAACGCACGGGTCTGCTGACGACCCGGGGATCATCCTCCGGCGGGCGAGCCGGAGGCGCTGCGTCCGGTTAAAGGAGATGTCCTCGATTGATCATCGAGCTTGAGCGCGGGGGTCGACCCGTGCGAATTTGAGGGGCACTCCCGATCTGGCATAGCGGCTGCTTAGCGCGGCACACCTCGCCCAAGACTCGTACGTCGTCTGCGGAAAAGCTGCAAGCTCGGCATTATTCATTTGTCGCGACCGCCGGAGAGCATCGCGACTCTGGCACAAGGTCCAGCATGACGTGACGAGATCTGCGTGGCGGACGCGGGGGAACACTCGTACGATCCGGGCAGTGCACCAGCGCATCCAGGCGAACGGCTCACGCTGCACACCACCCAAGAGGCGCTTGCCGTCCTTCTGGACCCCCCCCCCTTTCCCCCACACGCAGAGCCATGTACGACATGGGAGCCACAGCGTATTTAAGGCTGAGTGGAGGAGGATGGCGGATTTCCGAAAAGTCATTTCCGTTGGGCCATATCCGGACAAAGTCGATTCTGGACCGATGGAGCTGCGAGAACATCCCCGTGCTGCGGGCGATTTGCTCTCAACCTACGCGTACGCGCTCCGATGCAGAGTCCTCCAGCACTCCGTACCTAGACTGCAAAGCGGCGCCTCGGTACCGGTCTGCGGAGCAACCTCCCATCCTTGATCTCGTGACGACAACAATAGCAATAGCAGCAGCAATCCCCCGCACGGCCGCCGCTGCTTCCGGTCGTCCGGGGCCTATCAGATCCGCGAGCAGCACACCGTTGTGCGGCGCCCAACGCCTTGCACATCCGTCTGGCCGTTGGCTAGAGCGGATCCGCCTGACTCGCGGCCACGTTTGTGGACGGAGCCTAGAAGCTCACCGACAGTCCAGAAGATCGTCGAGCCGGGGTTTCCCTGGACCGGCTGCTGGACGGGCTGGCTGTTCCCTCCAGCAAAAGCAAAACTCGCACAGCACCCTCGTATACACGAACGGCACGCCAACCCATGTGTGTCAGCCAACCGCGCCACCATGCACCTCATTTACGCGGCGCCCTGTACCCGGACAGGGGCCCTTGTGGCACCGCGACTCCGTCCTTCGCGTTTCAATTAATAATCGATGCCGTTGTTTCAATCGGCCAGCCAAGCCGTGGCCGGAAACGACCCACGACAACGACGTGAGCCAGATATCCCACCGTTGGCGCATGCTCAGCCGAGTTCAACACGCCGCTCGCGTACGACGACGCATACGTAATGTGGCTGTACTCGTCGGGTACAGCCCTCGTCGGGTCAGCCCTCGTCGGGTCAGCCCTCGTCGGCTACCAAGTACCAAGTACACCGAGGCGGCAGGGTTCAAGGCCCGAACAATGGCGGCAAAAGGGCTTCTCCAACAGCGCCTCCGGCCACGACTTGCTGCTTTGCAGGATGGCGCTGTGTGGCTGCGGCTCGTACGGGCGGCCGAGACAGAGGCGGCAGGGTGCTGCCGCCGTCGCGGGAGCGCCGCCCGCGTCCTGGTCACGTGTTGGCGCTTCCGGCTGTCCGGCTTCCGCAACGTCCGTCGGCGCGGCTGTGCGGCAGCCCCGATTTCCAGAGCCTGCAATGTCAGGCCTGATATTGCAGCCCGATATTGCGGCCCGATATTGCAGCCCGGTATTGCAGCCCAGCGACGACATGCCGAGCTATGCGAGAAGCCTTGTCCCCGGTCCCGAGAAGCCAGAGATCAATGCATTCACATCTTGCTACCGACTGATCTTGTGCAGGCCTGCCTTCTCTCCATCTATTCATGACTGCAGAGAGGTTCCAAAAAAGTCCCAAAAAATAAAGAGAGTCAAAGGCTCGCCAATCCTGGAATAAGATTTCTCCTCGCCATGGTTCCAATCATTCTCACCACTTGCCTCGCCCTGTTGCGTCGTGCCGGCGCAATGCTCCATAGGCTCCAGACGGGTGGCGTCGTCTCGCATCCATACGCTACCCGGCTGTTCCTCTCTGACGCATACGCTACATCTTCAGCCCTGCCTTCAGCAGCAGCTGGGCCACCGGCCCCGGCGGCGGGTAATCCTTTAGAGACGGCTGTGGCGGCGATGACGGTGCAGTGGTTGGCGCTTGAGTGGTAGGTGTCCCTGTTGTCGCCTGGCCAGTTGGCCATGTTGGCCCTGGTGGTGATGCTTCCGTGTCCTTGGCTTCATTCGAGCACATGAACACCGATACGGCCCAGCTGCCTCCGCAGTACGAGCTTTCCGCACCTTGGCATGGAGTGTCGCAGAAACTCTCTGGCAGCCGCACGGCATCGTCCCGCACAGACAGACCACACCAGCACTCTTTCCCGCACTCCGTGCCAGCAAACGAGTACCCCTTGGAAATGCAGTGCTCCATGCACCTTGAGTTAGACATGTCTCCGCGGAGGTAATCCAACGGCTTCGATCCAACGAGCGTTCGGTTTATCGCGTCTTGAAAGCACCCGACATGGTCCCAGTCGAGACCTGCACCGGCGTCCGTGGCCTGGGGATTGCGCAATGAAGCAGAGTCTGTGCTGCCTGAGCCCGAAGGAGCCGTCGCCGTTGGCGTGAGGGGCCCTTGTGTAGACGCAGGGATGTCCTTCGGGGCACAGAACCATCCGGAGTTGCAATGAAAACATGGCCATCCAAGCCCGCACGGGACCACCTGAGCCGGTGTTTCCTGGGGTGGGCAAAACCACCCGTTCAGACATTCGAGACAATTGAACCCTCGTCCAGGGCAGGGGCCGGAAGCCACATCTGGAGAACCAGTTTCGGCACCGTTGTTTGAGCAGGGGGTTGAACATTGTTTGCACGGGCAGTCGTCACAGGAAGGACATGCCGGACACGGCCCATGTTCCACCGCGGGACGGCTTGTCGGCTGTGCCGTAGTGCTCGCCTTCACCTCAACGGACTGGCTCATTGCTATGTTTCATCAGAAAAACTGCTCATCCGGGGGCAATCACCTTCATACCTGGAGATGATGAAGACCCCTGCCTTCCGTTCTTGTCGCTTGCGGCCGTAGACGGGATACTTGGCGAGTTTTGAGGCTGCGAATCCTATCCGTAGCCTCCTGTGCTTTCTTGTGCTTTGTATGTTGCGGCTGCATCGTCCATGCTTGATGTCGGTGTGGGCGAGGCGTCTACTGGCCGTGGGCTTTCCACCGAGGCGTAGCCTTGTGGGCTGGCGACAGGAATGATATTCCAGGATGCCGTGCCGGTAGGCATCGCACCCGCCACGGTTTGCCCCGGATTGAGCGTGATGATGTTCACCGAGACGGGTCCCTTGCCGGCTGACGAGCAAGGCACGACCGCTTCCAAAATAACTCCTTGGACATTCTGGCTGATGGCACAAAGGGGCAGGTTCAGGCGGTTGGCGGCGGCGTAGACAATCACAGCAACCTGGTTGAGGATCGCTTGTAGCTGCGGGTCAATGGCGGCCCCCCTGGCACTCGTAATCTGGTTGATTACCATCGTGCCGTGCGCAACGACGTTGCTCAAGGTTCCTGACACATCGGTAAAGTTGGCCGGTGTACTCTGGTCCACCTCCTTGCCCAGAGCGTTGGCGATGGCAGGAATAATGAAAGGAATCATATCCACGGCCTTCGCAGAGACTTGCCCTGCAACTCGAGAGATTGCCGAATCCACTGCCGAAGAGTCAACCGGCAACGCCTTCAGAACGAGGTCAATCAGCATGGCTACGGCTGCAATGTCGATCCCAACCGCCTGTGCAACCACACCCGACAAGGGACTCAACAGTGAAAACACCTGTTCGCTCTGGTCCGCCGGTCCACTTCGTACACGTGGTTGAGCGACAGATCGGGCTTGTATACCATGCGTTCCATCTCCAAAGGTTAGAGCATCGAATAGCCCCATCAAGAAGTCCGGGATCGACTGAGAGCTCTGCGGTTCAGTAGAGGACGATGTCGCTTTCCCCAGGGGCCGAGTTTGTTCTTGCTGGAAGGCATCATAACGCGGATGTGACGGCCGCAGTGCCGTCTCGGCTGGCAACAGAGCCGATGAAGTCGATGAGGATGTGCGTGTCCCAGTCGTGCCGGATACAGAGCCGCTCAACGCGGACGCCCCGACCGTCTTGGTTACCGAGGTTCCAGAACCGAGGGAAGGAGCGCCGACAATCTTCCTCAAAGCGTCAGTCAAAGCTTGTAGTATGTCCTGCGATGAGCCCTGGGTGTGGCCTGTTTCGGTGACATCGTCGAGCCTGGTTGCTTCCGGTCCCTCGTTTGTGCTGGTAGAAGCAAGTGACGGGGTGTCAGACTTCGCAGAGGATAATGCCCCTACTCCAGCCGCCAAGCTGGTCGTGTTCGACGGCTCCGCCAGCTGAGCAGCCTCGGGCGAAGTGGTGCCGGCTGGAGATGCTGACGACTGGGTTGCCTTTGCTCTTGGTCAATGTCATTCTTGTGGCTTGTAGAACAAACTTACCTCTTTAGCATGGCCTGCGAGAATCCCACCCAGTTGAAACTGTCGTTTATCGTGGCCACGTTCCTCCATCTTGCCCGAATCATCCGCACTCAGCGTGATGGAGCCAAGGACAGCCATCGTCAGTAGCAAGAGGCCGGCGAGAACCAGAGCACGACTTCGTGTGCCGGACGGCTTCAAAGGCAGCCAGAGAGCGCCTGCGTCGCGGTCGGGCAGCTGCGCCATTTCGGAGATGCGGCGAAAGGAAAGGGTTGGCGATGGAGGTATGAGGATGCGTTCCAAGACAGCGTTCCGGGACAGCGTTCCAAAAGCGGATTCCAAAAGTTGGTCCAAAAAAGAATCAGTAGCTCGGGAGGAGTGTCTGCTGTGAGGAGAGAGTTGAGTAAACAAGGGGTGAGGCCGGGTGAGGTAGAGTAAGTCACCGCTCTTGCCCTGTTTGAACGAGGGTTTCGACTGCCTCGCCTGATCTAGCGGAAGCGAGCTTCATCATGAGCGATTCGACATATCCTCCCTGTTTCCTTCTGAAGCGCTTATCCGAGCAACGGTGCAGCGGCTATCGTGGAAGCCCGCGGGAACCTACCTCTCCTGCCTCGGAGATGTGATGTCAGACTGCTCATTGTTCGTTCGCCCCGTGGCGGCCTGCGCAATTGCCATGATGGTTCCGTCATGCTGATGATTAGCCATAAATCACCCCCACGACTCACGGAAGAGGCAGCTGACCAACGATGTTATGTGGCCCAGATCTCTATTAACGTCTATATGCTTGAGATGTCTTGCGTTCAGCCAGGCATGGGTGTGCCCCTGCCCACCCTGCGCGACTTGCTCCCAGCCCAACATATCCCCACGTGCTCGTATGTAACTTGTGCTGCTTCCTTGGAGCATGCGCAGCTGTATTTATCCTTGGCGCCCGGCCTCACGCGACTTCCTCCTTGCCCCATCGCGCCGTCTCGTCACCGTCTTTCCACTCGCGCTCCACGTATCCGAGCTCTCGTTTGACCTTCTCGACGATTTCTTTATCTCCCGTATTCTTTCCAGCGTTGTCGCTGGGTTTCGTCAGCAATTGTGATCTAGAGTAGGTGAACTGTACTGACCTGATTTTGATGGCTGGCCGCCCTGCAGCCGAGCTGAGTTTAATGACAATATTCAAGGGGACCGACTTGGTTCCCGTCTCGAGATGCGTGAAGTCGTTTGTCAAAAAAGTGCCGACACCGAACGTGGGCTGGAATCCGGACTCGTCCGAGATTTTCTTGTACTCCAAGCAACGCTCAATGTTGAGGGAGTCGGAAAAGACAATAACCTTGTTGTCCTTGACACCTTGTTGGTCATAATACGTCCGCATCATCTTTACGTACTCGGCCGGATCTCCGGAATCCTGTCGGACTCCGGTGAACATCTCGGCATACGTCATCATGCTGCCGTCTGGCTTCCGGAAGGCGTCTGCGGAGACACCGCCGTCGACGGGTCGGATAGGTTGGCTGAAGGACCTCAGGAACTCTTGAGTGCCAAAGGTATCCGTCAAGGCAATTGCTAAATTCGTGCCAAAGCAGCCGACCCAATGGCGCAGGGCCTCCTCTGTTGCTCGCTTATAGTCGCCGATGATAGCCGCCGTTCCCATGAACCACTCGTGCGCCACGGTTCCCACCGGAAGGATTCCGAACCGCATGGCCAGATGTACATTGCTGGTGCCCGACAGCTTCCCAGGGAAACCATTGGCAGCTGCCTCCTTTGACGCTCTCACAAGGCCTCGGAACACCAGCGCCTGAGTATGATAGTCGCGTCGCCTCCGGGTGCCAAACTCGGACGTGACGCACCCGGCCTCCAACAGCTGCATACCCTTTGCGAAAGCCTGTTCCTCCTGGCCCTCGTAGTTCCAGTCCGTGTCCATGAAGCGAAAGTACGCTTCGGAGGTGAGAGCCAACATGGGGATTTCATAGAGAATTGTGCCAGACCACGTTCCCTGGATCTTGATATCAATATCGCCAATGTCCGAGTCGGCGCCCGTGTCATCGCCGACGGGCGTAAACGTCGTGAGGACTTGTTCTCTCGGCCGCAGTCGAAACTCCTGCAAGTACTCGAGGTAGTCCGGGGCAAGGTATCGGCAATGCGTCTGCAGAAACCGGTATTCTTCGATCGAGAGGGAGATGTTGCCGAGCTCTAACCGCGCAAGGTTAGACTGCGATCGCGCCCGATCGAGCTGCCGAGACCAGGCAAGCACCACTCACTCCTAATCTGCTCGTCGAGCCACTTGAAGGCAGCCCTGGAGAGCCTCTTGTCGGCAGTTCGGTTCGTGAAGGCATATGAAACCGGGACATCTTTGAAGAACTTGAAGACGGCGCATTGCATCGTCAACTTGTACAGGTCGGTATCGAGGAAGGAAATGACTCCCTCGGGGAACGGCGAGGAGCTATTGAAGTCCATGGTCCAGGTCTGAGGCGCGAATGTCCGCCTGTGGTGCTTTCGGCTGAGGAATGTTGCATCAAAAAAGCCAGGTGTAGTCGAGCAGTACGTATTAGTGGGGTGGAGGGGCAGCCGCGCACCGACCGCAGCTTAATTCGCCAGCAAGAAAAAAATCTGGACGAGGCTGGACCTTTCCCTCCCTCCGCACCAGTAGCTCGTCAACCTCGACCCACGAGGCTCGCATCCCGCAGCCCCGATACCTGCTTGAACACACGAGCGGCGAACTGCACGCGGCTTCGAGTTTACGGCGCGTGCGGCACACAGAGACGCGCCATGGACGTCCACCGCTGCCGCTTCGTGCCCTACCAGCCGTCTGCAATCAACGCCGTGGCCTTTTCGCATCCGAAGACGAAGACCGCCAAGCACAACTCCGTTGCGCGGCTGGCCATTGGTCGGGCGAACGGTGATATCGAGATATGGAACCCGTCGAGCGGGACGTGGCACCAGGAGTTCGTAATTCGCGGTGGCAAGGATCGCAGCATCGACGGCCTCGTCTGGATCAACGAGCCTGACCAGGAGCTCGGAGGCGGCCGCGTCATGATTGGCAGGTCGCGCCTCTTCAGTATTGGCTACACATCGACCATTACGGAATGGGATCTCGAAAAGGGAAGGCCAAAGAGGCACGCGAGCGGCCAGCACGGCGACATCTGGTGTCTGGCAGCCCAGCCGGCCGGCCCGGCAGATGGCTCAACGCTGGAGCCGCAGAACTCCAACAAGCTGATAGCCGGCACCATCGATGGCGAGTTGGTCATGTACTCGGTGGAGGACGACGACCTGCGCCTCCAGCGAGTCTTGGTCAAGTCTCCGACCAAGAAATCGCGGATGGTCAGCATCGCCTTTCAGTCGCGCAAAGTCGTCATCGTGGGCTGCTCTGACAGCACGATCCGAGCATACGACATCGCCAAAGGCCACATGCTCCGGAGAATGACTCTCGGGTCTGATTTAGCAGGCGGCGCCAAGGACATCATCGTCTGGTCGGTCAAGTGTCTTCCAAATGGCAACATTGTGTCGGGCGACTCGACTGGACAGATTTGCGTCTGGGACGGAAAGACGTACACGCAAGCGCAAAGGATCCAAAGCCATAAGCAGGACGTTCTCAGCCTCGCGACCAGCGCCGACGGGACTGCCATCTTGAGTGGCGGCATGGACCGACGGACCATTCTCTACAAGCAGAATACCGGTGCCGGGCAGCGATGGGGCAAGGTCTGGGGACGGCGCTACCACGATCATGACGTCAAGGCTATGGCTTCTTTCGAACACGGGCGCATCAGCGTCGTGGTTTCAGGAGGTACGGTTCCTTCACCTCGATGGCCGTCCCCCACAATGCTAACCTGAGCGCAAGGCCCTGATGCCAAGTTGATGGTAGTCCCTCTCAAGGAGATGGGGCGGGAGAACCACAGGATGATTAGCAACCTACCACAGCAACCCCCTGTCATCAGCGCTTCAAATGCCAGGTTCATGGTCAGCTGGTGGGACAGGCAAGTACACGTCTGGGTCTTGCGGAAGGCGGCCAACGAGCTCTTTGAGTCTGGTGGTGACGGCGTCGACATCAACCAAAACCGGAAGCTTCTCAAGACCATAGTCGTCAAGGGTGACTCGAACATAGCTTCCGCCACTGTCAATCAGGATGGCACACTCCTCGTCGTGTCCACCGCCACAGATGTCAAGGCCTTTCGCCTGGAGCATCAGGATCCAGCCAAACCTTCGGACGTTAAGGTCGACAGCGTCGAGCTTCCTCCGATGCTTACTCAACTCGGGGCAACGCAGGTACAGCTGTCGCCCGATGGCAATTGGCTGTGTTTGGTCCAGGAAGGCTCGCAGATGCTCATGGCGGGCATCGAGGTTAAGCCTGGAGCGGAGGTCTCGTCATCGTCAGTCGTCGCAGTCAAGCCCCAACGGCTGTCTCGCCTCCGCCGGCATATTGCCCGATACATTACGAATGGCGGTCTGGGCAGCTACGATAGGAGCATTACGCACGTCGCTTTCAGCCCCGACTCCAAGATGGTGGCGGCCGCTGATCTGGCCGGATACATGGACACATGGATATTGCGCGGCCACGAGGAGGGCCTGCAGAATGGGAAGGCCATTGAGGGTGCTGATGACGAGGCTTCGTCGTCGGAAAGCGACTCCTCTGACGACGAGACGGAAGCTGTCGATGCCCATGGGCAGTGGATTCGCAACCCGAACGCGAGGCAGCTGCCCAAGCTGCCATCTGCGCCTGTTGTATTGTCCTTTGCGAACAGCGTACCCGGGTCTCCAGGCCCAATGGGGACAAAAGCCGAGGGCCCGGATGCTGGTGACTACGTCCTGGCTGCCATTACGTCGTCGTGGAACATCCTCGCGTTCCACCCCCGTCAAGGCTCTCTCACGCCGTGGTCCCGTCGGCATCCGCGAAAGTCTCTTCCGGCAGCGGTTCGGGACCTCCTGGACCTGCCCAAAGGAGTTTTGTGGCAGGACTCGAGGATGTGGGTTTATGGCGTGTCGTTTCTACTGATGCTAGACATGGGTCAGGATCTGCCCAAACCCACGCTCGGGGCCGATGCTGCTGCAGCCGACTCATTGGTGGCCCAGGGGATGAAGCGCAAGAGGACCGGGCAGACGACCGGAGCAGGAGGGAAGATGGCAGGGGAGAACCTCGTGCCGCACAAGGTTCGGAAACACGGAGATGAAGAGCAGTACGAGGATATAGACGTGGGCGAAACTCCACATGCGGACGCGAGCGACAGCGACGATGAGATTCCCGACGCAGACGGCGAGCTCGCTCAGCTTCGCAACGCCAACAAGGGGAACGGCTGCACTGACGAAGCTGTTTGCGGCACTAACGAGCGCAGGGGGTGGTGGATAACGTACAAGTATCGTCCGATCCTGGGCATCGTGCCACTCAACGCGGCCGACCAGCCATCCGAGATGGCGCTGGTGGAGAGGCCGACCTGGGACGTGGAGATGCCGGAGCGGTACTTTGCCGGAAACGAGTGGGAGAGGTGAGTGTGCAACAGGGGAAGGCGCATGAACGGACCGGCGGCGGAGGGGGACGTGGTTAGCTTCCGCCTGTTTGACGCGGTCCAGACCACCGGGTCTCCCTTGGGAGGGCGTGGATCCGGTCCGATGACGAATAGGCGGGGTGGGGACGCATGGCTAAACGGCCCGGAGAGGGTTTCTGCTGCCCTGGAAAGGAAACGGGTACGAGAGATGTCTGAGTTTTCGTCCATGGGATGGGGGGCATGGCCACGGCAGGACTTGACGGGGCGGAGTTCCAAGTACGACATACGAACCATATTGCATGCGTTGGATATAAATTGGCTTCACTCGTGGCAGTGACACGCACTGCCCCTTGTCGTGAACGGTGACGAGATTCAGCTAGCACGACGTCGGTCAGTGTCCGTGGTGTTGAATCGGGCGGTGCTTGCCGGGATCACCGCCAGCTGATGTGTATACCATTCAAAGAACGACTCCAACGCCGGGATATGCTGTAGCCTTGCCCCTGTTCATGGCCGTAGCAGCAGCCTGCTGTATTCGCGGATCGAAGCACAAAGGAGGTCGTCGACAATGGACAAATATCAAGGGTCTCCGGATCAAGGCCTCTACAGCCACCACTGCATACGTACGAGTGCGCTGTTCTCGGCTGCGTCGGGACCTCGGATCCCACACGGCAGATAGGCGAACATTGGATATTCAGCAAAACGTGGCGAGCGGCGGTGTGTGGTTAGAGGCGGGCAGGCAGACGGTCACTTCGCAGTGCTGGGCAGCAATGGCGGTGTGATGATGTTGGTTCCGGATGAGACTGTCGTGGAGAGGCGAGTTGGTCCACCAGAGCCTTGGGCACGGGTTCTTCCGCCGCGCGCGATGTTCCGCAGGAGACTCCATTTCAGCAGCCCCGTGGCTTTGCAATTCGGAAGCGCCGAGGAGGATATGGATCATAGCCGCCCGTCAAACAAGTCCAGGGTCCACCGCACGAGCAATCGAGTTCAGCTCTGGGCGCGTCGGTGCAGGTCAAGACATGTAGGGCCGGCTCGACCGAAGCGGCCCTGGGCTCTCTTGTACGTATAGTGCTCTGCAGAGCGGCCGCCTCCAAAGCCTCGCAGGGCGCCGAACTGCGTCCTAGTTGACGTCGGCTCACAGTGGAGCGGCAACCGGATGTCGTGCGTCGCAGTACGCAAGCAAATGGCCCGGAGTGACAGATGACGCGTCCAGGGGCCCCCGTGCCCCCCGTGCTAGCTAGGAACAAACACGCCCCCGCTGTGGCGGTGATGAGCGAGCAAGCGGGCATGCCACGGGTGGAGCGAGGGCGAGGACGAGTTGGTCTTTGTGCTTGGCGAAGCTCCGCCGGTGGCCGCTCGTTGCTGCACGGGAATTGATGTGTCGACTGTTGGTTGGCAGCGAACGTCGGCGGCCTGGGGGCCCTGGGTGATGCTGCAGGCACCCGCTCTGCCGAGTGGACGATGCAGAATGGGTGCGCAATTAAGCTTAATGGAAGGTCCGTCAGAATCCAGAACAACGAAAGCATGTTCTTCTCTTCGTACTCGTATGTCGTCGCCTTGGCGGTCGAGGTTGAGCCCACCACACTAGCGAGGCTGAGGAGCGGTTCCTGCACCGGTCCCTGTCCCGATGGCCGGCGTCGGGACGGTTGACAATCGCGAACCGGCCGGTTGGCCATGAGGGCTTTACGTGCATTGCAGAGGCGTGCACGAGTGGTGGTCCATGTGCGGCATTGGCCGGCCGAGCACCAGACAGAGGCTCGGCAGGGCATGTGTGCAAATGCAGGGGCTGCAGAACGAGGGCACAGCCACCAGCGCGAACGGGCGAGGTACGTACGCGGCAGAGTGCGTTGCGCAGCGTGCCTCGTCATCGCCGTCCAGAGGCGGCGTTAGGGCGAGCCTCGCGAGGTACCGGTACCCGGGCGGCCTCCCGGGCGCAGGTACCGCCGTGGGGTGTTTTGTGTGGCAGAGGTACTTGGCGGGCACGGAGACGCCCGTGTTGGCACTCGAGATCTCGCGGCTCGCGCACGCTCGCTCTTGCTCGCTCTTCAGGCAGGCAGACATCCACTCCGCACACGCAGAATGCGTGGCGTCACAATCGGGCTTGCGGCCGGTCGCCGGCACGCCGAAGCACCGGAAGCGGCCGGGGCAAGCTGGGCTGCGCGGCCGGTCGCGAATGTCGCCATCGCGAGCCGCGCAGGTACCGGTACCTCGCCAGTGCCTCCTTGCGTCTTCGCAGCCGCCCAGTCAGATCCGCACGGCGGGGCGCTGTGGGGGCGCTGTGGGGGCGCTGTGGGGGCGCTGATTGGCGGCGAGCGCACAGGCTGACGCGTAAAATGAAGGACCTCCCCACCTGCCGTACGTGTGTCCACCACGTATTCGTACGTAACTCGTCGTTTCCGGCCGCTCCTTACCTTGGCCGTGGGCCGCTCCTCATCCCCCCCCGTCCTGTCGACGGTCCACCAGCGGCTCGGAGCACAGCTGCTTCGCTCTTCATCTCGACGACGACTGCGACGACGACTGCGACGACGACGGCGACGACGACGGCGACGACGCACAGCGCCGACGCACGCCAGCTTCCGTGTCTCTCGTTTCCAACACCCGCGGCGACGACGACCACCGCCACGGCCCCAGCCACGACGCCCCTGCCCAGCACCGGCCGACGCATGATCCCAGCCGACGACAGCACCACGACCGCGCATCCGCTTCTCGGGTTCCGCTCCCGCCTGGCCACGACGCCTCACCTCGACGCCTCACCTCGACGCCTTTTCCCGCGACGCTTCGCCCGGCCATCCGCCGCTTCCTCTCATCCGCTTCCCCCCCCCCCCCCCCCC
>NRSZ01001005.1:14865-32910 GCA_002901185.1 Tolypocladium capitatum
TGATCGAATAACTACTCACCGTCGCCGCCGCCAACCCATCCGGTTCTGCGCAGGACCCCTTCCAGCCACCCTTCCTTCCACCATGGCGGGCCGAGGCACCGCCTTCAGCCCGGAGCCGTCGTCGGACGAGCAGTATGGCGAGGAATGGGCACACGACCTGCGCGTCCGATTCGAGGGCCTGCTGCGGGACAAGCGCATGAACGACCTGCGCACCTGCTCCCGCCATCGCTCTCCCGGCGAGCACCCCCCTGCCTTGGCAGCACAAACCTCGAGTGCCAACCTCCGCGGCCAGGCCTCTGTCGGCCACGGTCGACCTGCCACGTCCCACGGGCCCACGACGACTCCGCCCTCGTACTCGCGCATCAGATATCTCCCCAAGATCCCGACCGCGCCCGCCGCCGCCGACCGCGACTCGCAAAAGTTCCGCAACCTCCTCATCAGTCTATCGCTGACGCCCACCAAGTACGAAAACCCCGGCTTGCTGGACGAGGCTCTGCAGACCATCCCCCTCGACCGCATCTATGGTGAGGCCGAGGAGGAGTGCCAGGTGTTGCAGGCCGAAGCCGAGAGTATGGGCGATGGGCGCAAGCCGGAGTGGGGATATCAGGACTGCGTCATCAGGGCGCTCCTCCGGTATGTCACGTTCCCTTGCTCATGCGCTCCCGTTGCATGGTCTGGCGCCTAACGCAACGCACTAGATGGTTCAAGCGATCCTTCTTCACCTGGGTCAACAACCCCCCGTGCCCCGTCTGCCTATCGCCGACGATTGCGCAGGGCATGACGGCGCCGACCCCGGAAGAGACCGCTTTCGGGGCTCTCCGGGTAGAGCTGTATCACTGCTCCGCCCAGAACTGCGGTGCCTACGAAAGGTTCCCGCGCTACGGCGACGTGTGGCGGCTGCTCCAGACCCGCCGGGGCAGGGTCGGGGAATGGGCCAATTGCTTCAGCATGTTGTGCCGAGCCGTCGGCGGCAGAGTCCGTTGGGTGTGGAACGCCGAGGATCACGTCTGGACCGAGGTCTACTCGGAGCACCAGCGACGATGGGTCCATGTAGACGTCTGTGAGGAGGCCTGGGACAACCCTCGACTCTACACGGACGGCTGGGACAAGAAGATGTCCTACTGCGTCGCCTTCTCCATCGATGGAGCCACAGACGTCACCCGACGATATGTCCGCAAGAGCGAAAACGCCAACGAGCGCAGCCGATGCCCCGAGGAAGTCATGCTCTATATCATGCAGGAGGTCAAGAACCTGCGTCGCGCCAACATGAGCAAGGACGAGCGGTTCCGGCTCGAGAAGGAGGACCAGCGGGAAGACCAGGAGCTGCGCGGATATGTCGTGGCGTCCATCGCCCAAGCCGTCACCGACCTGGTCCCTGGACCGTCGAGCTCGTCTGCTGCTGCCCGGACCCCCGAAACGCCGGACCGGGACGTCAAGGTGCCCGCCGAGCAGCCTGGACGACAAACGGGGTCGGCAGAGTGGATGATGGCGCAGCAGCAAGCCCGCAACCGACAGTTTCAACCGCCCCGCGGCCCCAACCAGCACTGACGGGCCGTCTGAGCGTGGCCCTGTTATATCCCTCGGCCACCTCACGACTTTCGCACGACTCTAAACGGCCACATCACGTCGACGACTGCCGACGACTCTTGACGACACCTCATCACGTCGATGACACCCGACGGTTTACTTTAATTTCCTTGGTCTCTAATTCACCACCCGCAGAACAGCCTCTGCATAGACTTATCGTTTTCCTTACCCGACGTCCGCTGTCTGCCAAGGCGGACGCGTGACCTGTAACTTACATACACCTCTTCGTTTTCTTTCGTTGTCATTTATGCTTGGATAGGGGGCGTCAACGGTGGGAGGAGGGCAAGGGCAAATTTCATCAAATTTGATCCCGATGGGGGTGCAGCAGGGAAGCGGATATTTCCCGCGGAAGCACCCCGAGGCGTTTGGTTGCTTTGGGACAGCGTGAGCGAAAAGGAGGGCCATGTCATGAGGATGGAAGGCGCAGGGGATTTGTTGGCTGCTAGCGGCTTGAGCACCAGCTATGTATAGATGGCAAGCAAAAGTGCATGTCCTGAAGAGAATGTTGGCTCACTCACGTACCGGGTCTTGCGATTTGTCACCAAGCACCAAGCTGATGCTGGAATCCAAACGTCTGTCGCGGTTCTCGCTGCTTGTCCCCGGAGAAACCAGGTTCATCCACCGAGTGCGGCCTCTATTTCGATGGCTGTCCATGAATCACCGGCTGGATACGAGCCAGAGATGTCTCCCTGCTCCTGGACTTATCCCTAGTGACGCTCATGGAGGCGAAGTCGGCCAAAATCCTCGTTCGCTCCCGCTCAGTTTTCCACTACTACGAGTACTTGAAGTTCAATATATTAGCGTCACCGCTCGACTAGTTGAGTAGTACGCGCGCTAATCAGGAGTGTTTGAGTGTTTGCATATCCTAATAATTAGTAGGCTAACTACTTCGAATGTGGCACGTTGCACTGCACCGCCACGGTCGGAGGCTGGCAGTTTCATAAATGCTTCAGGTCAAGGCTGGGATGATTTGGAAGTGCTCAGGCAACAAGAACTCGGTCTCGCTCCTGCAAGGCTGGAGACGTCACGGTTGCTCATCTCCCGCCATGCCCGTCTTGTCATGACCCGGGACCGCAAGCATCCGATGTCTCTTTCCCGCCTTGGTCTTAGCCAAGGAGCAGATGAATTCCAACATGCTCTGCTTCCTCTCCCTGCTCTCCTCTTCGAAGCCGGGGATGTCGTCCAAGATATCGACAAACCGCGAATTTCCATCGGCGTCGAGTTCAAGCACGGTGCTCGGATCGGCGCCGCACTCGTCGACCAAGAAGGAGCACCAGGCCTGGTTGCATCGACGGACAGCTACTCTCAACGGGCGATACATTTCAGCGGACCTGCCGCCGCGAATGTCCACGTGGCCGATCCTGACGAGGGCCTGTGCGAACTCCAGCCTGTTCGGGAAGAAGACGGCGATGTCCAGCGGCGTTTGGCCGTCGCCGTTGCGCTCGTCGACGCCCTCGTTGAAGTGCTCGAAGAGCAGCCTCGCCATCTCGCCACCGCAGTCGCTCTCGGCAGCCAGGTGGTAGACGTTATCGCCAGCGCTGTTGCGGTAGCGAGTGTGTGTCCCGATGCCTGGCTGTTGCAAGAGAAACTTGGCCGCCGCGAATTGGTTCCAACGGACAGCCTCGCCGACGGACATGTGACGAGGCGCCTCCACCTCTCCGTTTCTGAGCATTTCGGCTCTGAGTGACGCATTCCTGCTTGCGGCTCCGAACAGACTGCGGAGCATTGGCATGCAGCCAAGTTTGGCTGCATGGCACAGGAGCCCGTTGCCAAGTCGCTCGTCGACCAATACGTCTGCTCCTTCATAGACAAGACCGAATAGCTTTTCCCACTCCTCGGCGTCCTCACAGAGGTGGGTAGACGGAACGCGGTGAGAGTGGTCGAAATAAGCAGTCGTGGCGAGGAAGAAGAACTTGGACTGCCGGGCCTTTGGGTGTTGGAAGAGGCTTCGGTACGTGGCAAGCCTCCCGTATTCGAGCATGAGTCGCTCCGCCTCCAACATCGGGTCGTCTGCAACAAACGTATCCCAGTCGTCGAGGTCTTCATCCAGCATCTCCGCCAGGAGGGCCGACGACCCGAAGCACGCCGCAATGGCAAGGGGGTCGCGATAGGGCATCTCGAACTTCCTCCCTCTCGTGCAGTCGGGACGGCAGTACTGCTCGACCCAATTTTCGCGGCGCTTGGATGTCACCGCCGATAGCTTGACGAGCTCCGCAACCGACGGCAGAGAGTCCTGTGCTGCCAACTCGGCGTGAGCAAGCCAGTGACACGCAGCGTAGGTGAAGAACGGCCCAAATCCACTGGCGACTGGGTCCAGGAACCTCTCCTCATCAGGCTGGGCTTCGTAGAATGGAAGGTCGAAAACAGCTTCTTCGCTTCTGTGTTGTGGGGATAGCAACGCAATCTTGTCGAACTCGTCCAGCAGAAGGTACCCGACGCACGATCTCAGAAGCTGTCCGTGCAGCTCTCTCTTGCGAACTGCCTGGCGCTCCTTCTTTTTGTCTGCGGAGGATTGAGGCCCCTTCAGATCATCCGTCCAGTTTGATGGCCGTGCAAGTTGCACGAGTTGCGTCAGAGATTGATGGATCAGAGCCACCTGCTCCAGGATAGGCGCGGCGTTTCCCTCGACGGAGTAGTCGATATGAATCGAGGTGACAAATGGCCCTATCAATTCTCTGACCCTCTTTGGCTCCACGTTTCCCGCCAAAGCGGACAAGGTCGTGAAATCGCCCGACGAAGCGTCCAGAGCAACGGCGTAGGACAGTTCCGCAACATCCATCGGCCGTTGGGCAGTTGCAAGCGTTTCCAACGCCAGCGAAAGGCAGTTCCTGGTGTCCTCATCCTTGCCAGTGATGCGGTCGAACAAACTGGCGTACGTTTCGGAGATCTTTGAATAAGCAGGGAAGCCGTCTATGAGTTTCCTGACCGAGTGAAGCTCGTTCAAGTAGGACGCCCTGACATTCTTCACCACCAGGTAGATCCATAAAGCACTTCCGTGCGACAGTTCAGGGAGCGTGCGGATCAACCATGATTTTGACTCGGGGGGCAGGTGGCTCAATTCCATGTTGATGTGGTGTTCGGCGATTAGTCGGTCCCGGGAGAGCGACTGAAACCAGGACACCGAGGGCGAGTTGGACAGAAGTCGCCTCACGCTCACTTGATTCCTTGACGAGAACATGACCTTCAGTGGTGGTGAGCCTTCGCGCGACAGGCTCAGCTTGCGTAGCCGATCCAAGAAACTGATGAGGCCTCGGCAAGTATCCTCGTCACACTCGTCGAGTCCGTCAAGCACGACGTAGAGCGGCCTTCCGCAGTATTCGTAACACTTGATTAAAAAGCTCTCCAGTGCAGGAATCGAAAGCATGGGCTCGGTCGTGCCACTGCCTAGTTCTTCGTCGTACCAGGCTTGAAATGCCAGATACAGACGCCTCTGCTTCGTGAGCATCTGGCGAAGCAGGCTGATGTAGATGCATTCGGAGCCCGTAGAGCCAAGCTCGATCTTGCAGTAATGGTGCAGAATCAAGGGGTGAGGAAACTCGGCCTTGGCCTTGTCTTCGAGGTAATCAACGATGCAAGATGTGGTAACCGACTTACCGCACCCCAAGACGCCAAAGAATGTCAAGTACTGAGAGGTGGGCGCGGACAGCCAGGAGCCAAATGACGCATCTCGGAAAATCCATTGGCAAGCCTCGTCGTTTCTGATGCGTTTCATCCGATCATGGTAGCCGCCTATCTGTTGGAACCGCTCCGTGTTGATGCGTCCGTCCACTTGAACATTGGGCATTATTAGCGGACGGTTCGATTGTAAGGTCGGCCAAGATGGAGAAATACCTTGAAGCGTGCGAATTCCTTCCTTAATCTCCAGAGTATCCTCTTTGGTTGCCAAGTAAATCATGTCTTTGAGACGATTCGCAGCTCCATTAAACCCTCGAGTTGCCTTGTCAAGTTCACCGCTGAGTTGTCGCACCGTCGCCTTCGCGGTGAACGCCTTCGAATTGAGCAGTTTGTGGGTTTCAAGGTAAAACGTTATGACCTCTTTGTACACGTCTACAAGCGCCTAGATATGAGTGAGTAACGATGCAAGGAGGAAGAGTCTAAGCATCGTTACGCAACGAAGCTGCGGGCGGCATACTTGGCGGATGTGTTCTGAGCGATCCGACTGATGGATGATGTCACACCTATCGACTATAGGCATGACTTTGATCATCTCGACGATGTTATTGCCGACCGTTTCCGCAGCGCCGCAGGCACCGACGGCGATCTGACGGCTCCATCAGCGCAGTCGAATCAACGAATGTGGAGGAGGGCTCACCGTAGTGACTGCCGATAAGATCCCGACGGCCGTGGATGCGGTCGGGTCAAGACTCGCAACAGCCCGGCCTAGGTGCAGCAGAAAGTCGACGTTCCCGAGAGGCCCTCGCAGTTTCTCCAAGCCCTTCTGAAACCATGAGCTTTCGGAAAGCCCTTCTCTTTCCCGCCGTAGGATGGACAGTAACTCGTTGACATCTGGGCTGTTCCCGATAGCATGGGTTTCGTGTTCGTTGTCTGAGGACCCAAAGCTATGTAGAGCCTCTTGGTACGCAGATTCCCAGCAGTTCGAGTCCCCGGTCTTCCCCGAGGCGACATCGTTCACGGAGGGAGGAGCGTCACGAGGTCGTGGTGTAATCACCTAGGACGCATGAGAATCTTTTGCTAGCCACATGCAGAGAAAACATGGCGAACTGACCTCTGGTTTTTCGTTGCCGGCTTCCGCCGAGTTTCTGAGCATGTCAGAAGAATTGCTGTCTTAAACCAAGGATTGATGTGCGGACTCACTGCCTTGGGGTCCGGGATACGGGTTCTGCAATTCTGTACCTTTCACGCCGATTTCCATCTCCGGAAGATCGAGACTTGCCTGCTACACGTTGAAGGGCACGCCACATCGACGTAGGCATCTTGAATTCGATTTAAATATCTGCGTCGATGAGGTATAACACGAGAGGCGCTCGCGGCACTGGTTCCTTTACGATGTCGTACGATGTACAAGAATCAACCTAAGCTACGCAATAAGTATAATCGTAATCAGGGTATGGCGTATTTAGGCATCAACCACTTCGTTGCTGTGTCACATGAGCGCGGGGTTTTGCTTCCCTCCCGCGTCTGTTTCAGCACGATCTGACCAACAGTCAACCGTCCGGCCCCGGGGATGACGAAGGCTGCATGGCTGCAGGCTCGGTGACCAACGGGCCAATGAGCTATGCTCGGTAACCGCCTTGAAGTCCTGGAATACGTAGTCTAGACCCCGGAACGTGTCCGGAGTGGGGAGAAATGAGGAGAATATGTTGTACGACCGCACGCCTAATCTTCGAGTGGACAGCGACACCGGAGGGGCGGTGGCGAGTAAGCTGCTGTTCGCCCTCATCCTCCATCTGTCCAGAGTCTCGAAGTTTGCGACTGGCGGGGCCCGGTGCCAGGATCTGCGGCATGCTCAGGTGCTTGCTACATCCGGTCACCAATATAGATGCACCAGAGGCACGAGGGGATGCAAGGGATGGCAACCGTGGGCTGGCAGCGGTAGCAGCTGCTTGAATTTCTCCCTAGTCTTTCGCAGGCCGCTTCTTCTTCAGAACGAAGCCGTGATATGGGAGGCAGTCCTCTCCTCCCAGAATGACGACTTGAATATCCCAGTCGACGCCTTCGCAGTTGAGGCGTGGCGTGATAAAATGCCGAGGACGAGATGTGATGTAGAGGAATACGCCATCATCCTTCAAGGTGCGAAAGACCTTTATCGAGTTAGCAACGCGTTGGATATTGCAAGCAGTCAAGACGGACCTCTCGGATGTACGAAGCAGTACGGTCAAGAACGTCCTGCGGGGGGCTCCAAGGGCTTCCATGAATCATGGCATCCAGCGTCCCTTTGTCGAAGGCGACGTCTATCGATGCTGACGGGATGCCATACATATTGCAGACATCCGCGCATGACCATCTAATGCCCGGAATGTCGGCATGTCTCTGTGTCATCAGGTCCACGACCACTTTGGAAAAGTCTACACAGAGCTGGTCGGCGTAGCCTCGCTCTGCCAGGTCCCTAGGTATGGTCTTTATGGAGTTAGTTTCGTATGAAAACCCAGGGACGAAGGAAGTGCAGAATACACACGCTATCGCCCGATCCCAAATGAAGGATTCTGGGGTCGGTCTCGGGGCCACGCCATTGAAACAGCTTGGGCTCTAGGAAGGGGAGCAGATCTGTGTATGTTCGAAACCACTCGTGGGTTGGCTTCTCGCTTTCCGAGCCAGCATAGCGCTCGTCCCAGTAGTCTGGGTGAGCGAGTCTCTTGAGCTCCTCTTCGGGGGACATGTTGGAATATGAGATGTATAGCCGCCGACGAGGCTGGGCATAGGACGAAGTCGGTCTTGAAGTCTTGGGCCGGTGGGGCGACTTGGATGGTTGAAGCCGAAGTCGGAAAGCGGTGTGGCGCAACAGCGGCAGAACATGGCGGGACATGGGAAGCCCCCAAACTGTCGATTGTTTGCATTTCTTTCGCCCGCCACCGGACGTTGATAGCATCTGTTTCTGATGCGGAAAGGAACTGAAGGCGCGTATCTATAGTAGGGCCCTGAGGTAGCGCTTCCACATGCTCAAACGGACACGGGGTAGTACCGCCGAGGAGACGTTCGATATGACGGACTCGACGGGCAATGTCTACAGTCTCGGCATTGGCGAGAAACCATGCTTATGATTCCGCATGCGATATAGGGAAAGGAATACAGGCATGTTTTATTTATATATATTCCTGCTAGAATCCGCCCTCTCCCAAGTTAGAAAGACATCTGACGTGCATACGGACAGGTCCTCGGCTACGGCAGAGTGCGTCAAGCGCCCTTTGACCTAGTCTATGAGAAAGCACTCCGGGGCTCCGAATTGGTCAAAAATACCCCGACGGCTCAGCTTCACAGAGGACCGCATGGCCCAGCCCATGACCGGCGTCTGGCGTCCCCTGCGGCCAGCGGTCCCGCCGCGGCCCCACCGCGGCCCCATCGAGCGGCCCCATCGAGCGGCCCCATCGAACGCGTCCTCGTCAGCCAAGTCCGTCGCCGAACTGCATAAATAGCCGGTGCATAAATAGCCGGGCCATGGCACTTGTTGCACGTGGATCTGCAATTGAAGCAGCAAGTTCGTTTCAATGCGTCGAGATGGCGCAGATTCCCAAGTCGACGCGCTCTCTCGTGGCGCCGGAGCGCTGCGCCGGCGAGATCGAGACGCGGATCCATGGCTTGGACGGAGAGCATCTCCGAGCTTCGGCACAAACACCCAATCAATTGGGCTTACCTCTAGTGGGTGTGTCGTGGTTTAGTGCGCGGAGACGAGCTCTCTACGCGCCCTGCCTCCCCGACAACGCGTCACGGACGCTCCACACGCTTGTTTTCTTAGTGCAACTCTCGCGCCTCCGTGTGCCGGACATGCATATCTTCCCTGCATCCAACAACAACCCTCCGAATGCCAGCATCCCTTGCTTGTGGACGGCATCGCCATCTCCAGCACCACGATGCTCAAGCGCAAGCGCTCCGCCTCTGAACTCGGCGCCTCGTCGTCGCCGTCCTCGGCCTCGCCGCCCACCAGCAACTTCGACTTCACCATGGACGTCTCTCCGCCCGCCTTCTACGACGCGCCGGCCCCGCACCTCAACAGCCGCACCCTCAAGCGCTTCCGCGACAGCAGGCCGTCCGACGACGAGGTCCATCGTAAGTTCTACGAGTGGCGCTCCCACTGCCGCGAGAGCCAGAACTCATGCGTGCCCGCAGAGCGCACCCTAGACCTGCTGTACTCTGCCCAGCAGCAGCGGCTGCGGCAACCCCACGCCTCGCTCGCGCAGCAGCAGGCGTCGCCCTCCCCTTTGCTGCAGCGGGCGACGGCAACGACGCCGAGCCAGCAGTCTCTGCACCGCTTCTGGAACATCAACTCGGCGCCCAGCTCAGCGAGCTCCACACCCAGCGCCGGACAACCGATGGTGGTGGCACCGACGAGCTGTGAGGACTGCGGCGCCGGCTTGGGGGGCCACAACGGCGACGAGATGGAGCTTGACGGCGGCCCGGGCCTCGGCAGCGCGGCGTGCGGCGCGTGCGGCAAGCACGTCTGCTTCAGCTGCTCCGTCACCAACCTCGGCGAGGAGAAGCGGTGCCTGCGGTGCGCCGGCCGGGGAGTCTGGGTGGGCGGCATCGGCTGGACCAATGCTGGCGTCTCTGTCTGCTAGATGTCCGGGGCCATGGGGAATTTGCGAGTCGTGGGTGTTTGGTGTTTGACATGGGCGTTTTGGGCATATGGCATTGGCCATGGAATAAGGATACCAAATTCCGGATGCAATTCGCGTCGCGGTTGTATTATGCGCGTCTCTTGAGATACTAGGCAGAGTGTAGCGGTTGAATCATGCAATTTACTGCTGCGTCAATCGCAGCTCTCTCGGCCCCTGCAAGCTCAAGACATCTTCTTGGATCATGATTCGCACCAGTGGACCGAGTCTGCAAATCATGGCTTTTTGCATATTAAGAGATGGTAATAACCAATACAGCGAGGCTCCAAACCAGGAGCGAACAATCCAGGCCGCAAACGCTCTAACCGCGGCGCCGGGTTGTCGGGCCCTTCATCGGCGTCGGCGTAGACGTCGACGTCGAGCTGCCCTTGGCCTGGACGGGAACCGCCTTGCGCTTGCCCTTGGCCTTTTCCGACGGCGCGTTCCAGTAGTACATCATCTGCAGCGCGAGGATGGCGTTGAGGGCGAAGCCGGAGATGAAGCCGTACAGGATCAGCTTGTCGTCGACCTCCTGGAGGGTGGTGAAGATGCGCGTCAGCGAGCCGGCCAGATAGTTGAACACCTAAGCTGTTGGTCAATTTCTCTCCGTGATACGTATCATTCTGGACAGAGCATACGGCAAAAGCGCTGAGCTGACCGGTTCCGCCCTGTTGCCAGATGGCCAGGATCTGCGGCAGCTTGCTCGCGACGCCGAGGACACCGGCACCCGCCTGCAGGTAGCCCAGCGTCTTCATATCCAGCACGCTCTCGGCGAACAGGAGCGCGACGCTCCCCGCCAGCGCCGCGACCAGCACGGCGGCCATGCCCGCGCGGCCGCTGTAGTTGAGCACGAGGACCGAGATGACGATGTTCTGGCCGAGGATCAAGGCCGTCTCGCCAAAGGTGGTGAAGGGGAAGCCGTTGCGGACATTGTAGGCGAGGGTGATGAGGTAGGCGCTCGTCTCGAGGATGTAGGAGAGGAAGGAGACGCCGTCGGCGGACTGCGAGCTGGCGAGCTTGAGGATCTGGGGCACCTTGACGACCGACGAGGCGGCGACGATGCCGATGCCGAGGGCCTTGCTGACGGCGAGCTTGAGGCACTCGGCGTGCTCGAGGTCGACGTCGAGGAGCAGCGTCTTGTAGCAAGGCGCGCCGATGATGGAGACGCCGAGGTCGCGGATCGGGGCGGGCAGGTTGTGCGTGATGGGCTGGACAGCGGAGCGGAGGGCGTCCATGGCTGCCGGCTATGCGCAGGGGAGACTGGGCAGGATCGTGTGTTTGCGGCGATGATATGTCGCGACCAGCTGTGTGTGTCCAAGGAGTTGATGACGCGGCGCCCCAGAGTTGTCGAGCGTCGTTTGCCTGCTGGCGGGCGGCGATGGATGGCAGCGACTGGTAATTTCGGCCGCGGCGCGACTGTGCACGTGGTGTTTTGCGCCGCGGCAACGAGTCACACAAAAAGGTGACGCCACACCTCGTGTACAGCATAATATTAATCCTCCTTATAACCTGACAAGATCCGTCTCACGCGGCGGCGGCTACCCTAGACCCGAGCGAGAGCTGCTCGTAGGTATTTGTCACAGAAGCCTGCGATGCCACACGGCATTCATCAAGCCCCGAGGCCAGCGGCATGCAGTTTATGGGACCGGCATCTGGCGGATCGACATCGGGCGCTCACGATGCCACACCGACCACAGGCTGGTTGGAAACAGCTGCGGAAAGCCGTGCTCTGCGCGCGCCACCGTGGCTTTCCCGCCAGCCATGACTCCATCGCTCGCCGCCATGGATGGTACGTGTCAGCCTGCGAGCGGTCCTCCAGACCCAGCCCCGATCCTGCGTCACGCTCCGCAGCAGCCCAGGCCAGGCCCGGTCCAGCAGGCTCAGCCAGTCCAGCCAGTCCAGCCGGTTCAGCCAGCCAGTCCAGCCGGTTCAGCCAGCCAGCCCAACCATCCATGACCGATGCGTTCCTCACCACTAGGTAGCAGGCCAAGACGCCATGATGTCTAGGCAAGACATCACCTTGCTCCACACCAGTGCCCGCTGCTCGCACGCGCCAGGTCGGCCAGGCCAGGCCTCAGACCTCATCCCCTCGCCTCCCTCGTCCTATTATATACCGCCGCCGTCGCCATCACCGCTGATCACACCTGGATGCCCGGTCGTGCTTCCGCCTCGCACCGCCCGCTCGCAGCTCCCTCCTCGCCTCCCGCCTCCCGCCACATCCGTCCGCCCTTGTCTGGATGTGAGCGGCGTCACCACGACTCCAGCAGCTCGCAGACGGCATGTCGACGCCCCACGCGGATGCGACGCCTGGCTCGGCTGTTCAGTACGCGTACATGTTTGAGAAGGACAATGCCCCGACCAAGCAGCTCGATGCGCTGTTGAGGGCCATTGCCCGGCACATTGTACGCAACTCCCCCGAGCCCTGCATCGGTGACAGACTGAGGGTGACGGCTGACGTCATGGCATTCAGATCCTGGAGCTCGGCGACAAGAACGATGCGCACTTGACGCCTTCCAAGCTGGCCGCGTTCTACAAAGCCGTCGGCGGCGACTATGACTGTATGTGATGATGGAACATCCCGCTCAGCTTGTCGTGTGCTGATTCCTCCTTGCGCATCTAGCTCTTTTCGTCGATATGCCTCACTCGTCCATCTCCTACATCTGGCAGGTCACCGGCTGCCAGCACTCGCTCCAGCCCACCAACAACGACTTTGAGACGCCCTCGATCCCCGCCTTGACCTTTCGAGGCTTCTCACGCTGGGAGTCGCTCGAGATATTGCTCGGCCCCGAGGAGCATGTCCCGTTCATGCGATATGCGGTCAAGAACTGGGCTTTGAAGCATCCCGAGACGGGCGAGAAATTCCCGTGCGACCTGCCCGCCAATGTCTTCCCCGCTCAGGCAGACATGGAGGTCGACCGCTGGCACAAGTCCTGCGCCGACAGGTTAAAGACCGAGGCCGCTTCTTCGGCCGAGGACGGCCCCGCGCCGAAGCCGTCGGCTGCGGCCGAGCAACCCGAGCCCCCCAAGTTTGCCTACGTTCGCGTAAAACCGTTCCAGCCGGCGTCGCCGCGGCCGAGAGCACCCGACACGGATTACTTCGGACGACCCATGTCGTATGCTCACATACCAGCCAGGCACGCAAGCCAGCGCCGCCCAGATCGGTCCCCCCCTCGGGAGGATCTTGCCGAAGATCGAGCAAGACGGAAAAGCTTCTCCGACTACGCCTCACCGCCGCCAAACGCGGAACCACACTACCACAGCCATTCGTCCGCTTACCTTGATCCTGACACCAAGAAACTACCGCCACAGCCTCGACGCCATAGCCACCCGAGGCATTACTCATCCGGCTCATCCGATGAGGAGCCCGTACCACCAGAAGCCGCTGGCCGCAAGGCGAAGCGCAGACGCCATCCAGCTTCTCCCCCACCGCCGCCCCCGTCCGTTCGCAGATTCATGCCCCCGACTGCGCCTCAGCCGGCGGCGGCCGCGACAAACGTGCCGCCTTCGTTTCGTTCGCATCGTTCGGACATGCGCTCGGATGACCCCAAGAGGCGGAGCGTACCAAGCCCGCTGGGTTCTTTGCGCAACAAGCTGAGCGAGACCGTGTCTAGCATCCTGCCGGGCGGATTGTCCTCGGACCGGCCTCGGGCTGGCTCACGACAAAACTCTTCCAACGGACCCATGCGCTCACGAAAAAGCCGTGACCAGTTTCAGCCGTCGCGCCTGAGCCGCAGCTACTCTGATCTGGACTCGAACAATTCGTCAGACCCCGGACCCACCGAAGAAGACCTCCGGAGGAGACGAAGGATGCGGGATGAGCGGGAGCGGGAGCGGGAGCGCCATCAGAGGGACCGGGCGCGCGATGCGGACCGAGATTGGGAGGAAGATCGGGACTCGGGCAGCCGGCGGGAACGTCCATACCTGCGGAGGCAGGAAACACAACGGCGAACCAGCAGCCACGCCGATGTCGACCGGCAGCGAGACAGACCAGCATGGGAGCAGCGGGACAGGGATCGCCCGAGGGATGACAGGAGGAAGTGGGAAAGGCGGTCCCCAGATGAAGCCGCGGCGACCCCGGCCACCGGAGCGGCAGGACGACGACACGCGGAACCGACCTACAGCTGAGGACATATCGCGGGGGTAGGCGTCTGGGTCCATGCCGCCGCCTAGGGAGCGTGGTGTCCCCGCATGGCGATTGATGATGCTCGAACGAAGGCGACGCTACCCATGTTACGGACAGGCATGGACGGATGCCTGCTTCTCTCTGAATCATATTATAGACTTCACAACTCGAGCTTACCGTGAACATGCTGCTCTTATGATGGACTTCCCGTGCGATGACGGAGTCGCTGGGAAGACGTGAATGCGACCAACCAGCCGTGGGACTAGACGCCCCGAGGCGCTGCGGGACTCGTTGAAGCCGCCGCACAACGTCCCATCGGTCTGTCCCATCGCCCCGTCGTCTGGCAGTCCGCAGGGGTGGAGGAACTGCGGAGCTTTCTGCCACGGCGGCGCCATGTCGTCGGTGATTGGCTGCGTTTTCTGTTGGTGTTTTCGCTCCACGCTTGGCCGCCGGCTGGGCCAACGACGCGTAGGGTCAGCGACGACCAGAGGCCGAGAAACTGGTTGTGTGTTGCTCAGAGGTGACGTCGTGATGATGCCTTGATCTGGCATTCGAGCTTCGTTTGGGAAGAGCTGTTTCGGGCAAGGACCGTGGTGCCTGGCGGTGTCATATTCAACATGATCAGAAGCCGCCCGCTCCGTAGCTACATCGTGACAGCAGGGAGACTGTGCCACGGTGCCACCCGACTTGATTTGCCGTGGTACGGAGCGGTGCATCCTGTGCACTCGTATGCAGCATGGCGTTAGGCGTCTGCTTGGCCTGATGAGGGTTGCATGGGCTTACGAGCGCAGCTTAGGTAATGGCTGGTGACGCACACCGGAGGCAGCAGGTCAGAGCCTATCCGCCGTCCGTCCTCGTACTGGCCGCCTCCATCTCCCAACTCCCCAACACCGCACGCGGATTCCCTGCCCTTCCATTCCTTCTTTCCACCCCGTCCCGGACTCGTCCTGCTCTGCCGACGCTTCCTGCCCGTTCTCCCCTCGCCCACTGCTCGCGGCTCGCGGCTCGCTGTGTCTCAGGGTCCCTCTCTCGGAAGCGACGGCGCGCGGCACAGAGAGGATTCGCCGGGCGCTCCAGCATCAGCCGATCCCTCGGACTGACTGTCCTGCCCTGCCCTTCGTTGTCCTCCGCCTCTCTTCGCCTCTACGGCAATCACCTCGTGGTGCACGAGGCGACAGCGCCAGACGGGACCTCCATCGACTGCTGTTGCTCGCCTCGCCTCCACTGTTCCACGCTCGCTCCCCTGCCCCGGCCCAACAAGCCCACCAAGCCCCCCGGCATCGTCGTCCCGAGGCTGAGGCACGGACCTGACCCCCTCCTCACCGACCGACGATTCCAGCCTTGCGACGCCAGTGTCTCCCGAACACGACCCTCCAACGACGCCGCCGCGATGAAGGGACGTCCCGTCGAGGAGCTCGTCCATGAGTGCATGTTCCCCAAGGCCAAGCCCACCGACCCCCAGAGCTTCAATGCCCTCCTCCAGCGCAGCCTCATCCCCGAGGTCCGCCAGGAGACGCACGCCTTCTATGGCCACCTCGAGACCCAGGAGGCCAAGTACCCCGGCCTCGATTACAACCACGATACCCACCGCATCCGCCTCAGCCGCTGGCCCTGGCACCGCCGCCTCTTCCGCGCCTTCAACGCTCTCAACCTTACCCACGCCGAGATTGCAGGCCTGACCAAGTGGGAGGGCACCAGGTGGGCCAAGGAGAAATTTGAGAAGGAGCAGGGAATCGCCATCAAGGACACCACCGCTGACGGCATCCCCGACTGGGTCGAGCCCACGGAGCCGCGCCGCGTGCTGCTGAGGAACGTGCGGGCCAGGGCGGCGTCCATCCGCAGCCTCGGTGTGCTGGACGACGACGACGACGACGACGACGATGAAGACGACGACGACGATGAGAGCGACGAGGAGCTGGAGAGTGTTGGCGTCGAGCTCAACGAGCGGCTCCGCGCTCAGGCAGCGAGGCGCGAGGCGGGTGAGACGTCGGCCGTCCTGGACGAAGAGTGGGAGCAGTGGCTCAAGTACGCCATTGAAACGGGCGAATTGACCATCGTCGCCGATCAAATGACGGAGCAACTGTTCCACAGGGCGAGCTCCAGCTCGTCCATCATCCCCGCGGCCCTCATCCCGCCGAGCATGCTCAGCGCCGCCCGCGCTGGACAGTGGATCGAGATTCCCGAGTTCCTCCAGCCCATGCTGCGCCGCACCCTCGAGGCTGAAGACCCCAACCGTGGCCAGGCAGCCCGGTCGTCGACGCAGTCGAGTTCTTTGCGGAGGCAGGTCATTGATGACCCGACTCGTATGCGTGTGCCCTGGCCGAGGCGAACGCACTCGGATCTCCGTCTGCCCGTGGGAGAAGCGGGAGCCGCTCATCGCACGGCCGAGGCCCCCGGCGCCTAAAGGTGCCGACTGCATCTGTGCCTCTCTATCACGTCTTTCGGCTCCACGATATTCATGACTGCGATTTGATTTCCCGATAACTCATCCATTCTTCACCAGTTTTCGTCCGGTTTCTAGCCTCGACCTACATCAAGCTGCATACTACACTATAGATCACATGTCTTTTTCCATTCGCCATTCGTCTGCGACCTCTACGGTGGCAGCACTCGGCACCCCCAGAGGAAAGCATCGATTCACACACATTTTCTTTTGTCCACAGCCACGACTCCGGAGACCTGGGCGGCATTGAAGAGGCGTTGTTATTCCCTGTTTATTCCCCCTCTGTCATTCGCACGTGCGTTGGACAGCTAGAGCAGAGGGTCCATGTTGCTCCTTCATCTGTGTTTATGCCGTGGAGGCGACGGCATGTTGAGCATGGCTCTGCCTCTGTGGGATCAAGACTGGTGGGAGTTTAGTAGGGTGCGGCACAGAGTGCGGCAGAGGGATTTCGGCCCGTCGGGTTAATATATTCGGGTAGTTGAGACTCGACGGAAAAATGCATGCCAGCTGTTCTGTTCTTATTTGACCACTCCCTGCGACGTGATAGAGGCGGCTAGGCCACTGAATTGACGGCCGGCAGAGATAATCTCAGAATTGCCCTTTGTCTCAGTAGGCTCTGGGGAGTTCTTATCATCGGCCTTGGTCCTGTTGGTAGCCCTTCCCCTATTTTGTGGTCTTTTTCGTGGGTATACAACCTAGCATTCCGCCGGCCTATGCATCTATCTGTTTGGTTCAACTTTGTAGCCACAGCAGGGAAGTGTGATGATCTTGCCAGATACGTTCATAGTACCAGTAGAGCTTCGTTGCTGCTGTTGCTGCGGCTATTGCGGCAGCGGCTGTTGCTGCTGCGGCTGTTGAGTCGGTCCCTTTAGCGTAGTCGTAAGCGCATTGAGTGACTGTTGGTCTTCTTTAAGGCGGGCCTATTAGGCGAGGAATTTGCTAATAAGGGCCTTATCGGGTGCATTGCCCTTGATCGTATCGTGGGACCAGTTGCTGAACTAGTCCGGGCGTGCCTTCTTGAAGCCGTTGACCGCAGTAATCGTGAACAATTCCTCTAGCATGTCTTTGATGACTACCGTGATGCGTGCCTAGTGAGAATGCAATTTATTCACATATTGCTGGGTGTTCGCGAAGTTACGAAGATCAAGGGAAAAGAACTAGATGACTGTCTCGTGAAGGGTCGTCTCAGGAACCTGATTTGTGATCAGTCTGATCAAATCGAGGGTCTGTTTGGCTGTATACTCCTCCAGGTCCCATCCGGTCTGTTGCAAGCGTTCGATCAGGTGGTTTGATATATTGAGGACTAAGAGGCCCTTGACTTGAGCGTCTTGGTCAACCCAGTTCGATATACGGGCTATTAGCGGTTCGTCAGTGATATGACTACTAAGCTTGAGCGTCATGAGTGTTAGCCTGATAGATATCAGCTAGCTGTTGAAATCTGTTGCTTGTGCGAGCGGCCGAATTGGCGTTGTCGCCGTGGTTGGTGTGAAAACACTCATCGTGCCGTTGAATGCCTTATATAGTGTAATAAGGCTCAGCACTTTTACCGATCAAGGCAATTCCAAAAGTCTTTGAAAGCGTGCCTATATGGCTTAGTTGGTAGGACCCTCGTTACCGACTTCGCT
>NRSZ01001008.1:0-26601 GCA_002901185.1 Tolypocladium capitatum
CTCGCCCGCGCGTCGGCCCTCGCCGCGCCGTACGTGGCCGGCGTGGACCTCAACTGCGGGTGCCCGCAGTCGTGGGCGTGCGCGGAGACGCTCGGCGCCGCGCTCATGGGCCGCCGCGAGCTGGTGCGCGACATGGTGGTCGAGACGCGCGCGCGGCTGGCGGCCGACGGCTGGGCCGTGGGCAAGGAGCGCCACGTCGAGAGCCCGAGGGGGAGGAGCGTGAGCGTCAAGATCCGGGTGCACGATGACTTGAGGTGCGGCCCGGCGTCCCTTTCCCTCGTGCTGCGGCTGCTCGGCCGGGCTTTGGTGGCTGACGGGCGCGTGTCGCAGGAGGACCGTGGATTTCTTGGACGCCGTCGTCGGGCATCCGCAGGACCGCCTCGTCGACTGGATCACCATCCACCCCCGGACGCGGAGCACGCCCTCGACGACGCCCATCCGCACCGAGGCGCTCGAGATCCTCACGTCCAGGTACGCCGGCACCCTGCCCATCCTGCTCTCCGGCGACGTCTTCGACCTCTCCTCCCTGCCCTTCAAGCCGTCGACCCCTGGCCTCTCGACCCTCACGGTCGAGGAAGACGGCCTCCCCGCCAGCAACGCCCCCCCGACCCCCGGCAACACCAACCTCGCGGGCTTCATGTCCGCCCGCGGCCTCCTCGCCAACCCGGCCCTCTTCGCCGGCGCCCCCTCCTGCCCCTGGCACGCCCTCGAGACCTTCATGTGCAACGCCGCCCGCTGCCCGTTGCCCCTCAAGCTGGCCGTGCACCACGTCTCCGAGATGTGCGGGCCGGGCATGGGCGCCGACAAGACGGCCCTGCTGCCCAAGCGGGACAGGATCAGGCTGGCCGAGCTGGGCACCATGATGGAGCTCGTCGACTTTTTAGACCAGAAGCTGGAGGAACACACGGGGAGAAAGGGGGGCATGCGGAGGGATTTGTGAATCGACATCATCATGGTCATGATGGAGCGAGCAAGGGGCTGGGGCACACGGATTACCACGGCATGCATGGTATCGAGTCTCATAGTCCATCAGCTCGTCGTCTGCTCGTCTGCTCGTCTGCTCGTCTGCTCATCCGCCCCCAGCTGCTCCTACATCCATTCCCCCCGCTCAAAGCCCGGCCAAGACGCTCTGGATGCCCACCGACCCGGCGTCGTCCCTCCGCTGCACAAACGCCTTGAAGCCCCCCTTGGACAGCTTCCCCCGCGCGCCCGTCTGCCCCGGCGCCAGCGTCCTCGACTTCTCCCGCAGGGCCTCTGGCCCGACGATGAACAGCGAGCCAATCTCCCTCAGCAGCTCGACCGCGGCCGCCACGTCCTTGCTGAGCGGCCAGTCCCGCATCGTGGCGACGTACTTGGCGATGTCCTGCGTGACCATGAGGCCGCCCGTGGCGTTGACTTGGAACTTCTTGAAGTGGTCGAAGAGCAGCTGGTGGATCGCGAGGCCCAGCTCGCTGAAGAACTTTTCGGCGTTTTGCCCGTCGATGGCCTCGCCCGCGTGCTTGCTCGCGCGGTTCAGGAACGTGCAGATGCCCAGGCATGTCGGCGTCTGGAGCGACTCCAGCTCCGCGTCCCTGGGCCGAAAGTCCTGCTTCTTCTGGCCACCCAGCGACTTGGACGTCCAGTTCGTAATGACATCAATCGAAATCTTCATGACCGCGTTGGTCTTCCTCTCGATGGAGTCGGTGGCCATCTTCTTCTGCGCCTCCATGCTCTTGCGCACCGTTGTGTTGGACTCTGCCAGACGGATCAGGACTACGCTGATGAATCGGTCCATGATGGCCGAGACGGTGATGGCTGGCCGTATCGCTGGCAGGTATGACAGGTCTGGCTCAGCCTTTGCGTGCTCGAGCATGGTCGCCTGGACGTGTGCCGCGTCGAGCGCCGTCTCGATATATACCTTGCCCATGCTCGTGAGCAGCAAGTGCAAGAGGATGTTCACGTCCTTGGGTGTTTCGACCTGCGACCCGAGTTCCAGTGTCCTCTGGACGCTCTCCGCCAGCCACTTGAGCATTCTCTTCGCGTTCGCAATGCTCAGAGCGCCGTCTTCTTCCGACACCTCGATCTCATTGTTGTCCTCCTTGTCTTTGAGACCGGCGACCCGCAGCATGACTGTTTTCTGTGTCGGCGTGAGATCCGAAGACTCGAGCCGCTCAAGGTAGGCATCCTTGGCCGAGGCGATAAGCTGTGTGCCCTGCTGCGCCAGGGAAGCCATGAATCCCGTCGGCGCCTTCTTCCGTCGCGAGTGGTATATCGTGAATCTGAACAGCAGGGAGCTGTACATTTCCTCGAGGCTTTTCCTTTCGCGCTCAATGTACGTGTTTCCAACCAAGTATGGGACGAACAACTCGTCCATCTGCTGTTCCAAGGCCTGTGATATCTGCGCTGAACAGGGCTCGGGATGCTCTGTGAGACCATGCGTCTTCAGGTCCTCGATCAGGTGCCCGATGTAGCTTCTTGACGAGTGCAACGACCTCAGGAAAGCTAGTGTAGAGATTGTCTCGGCCTTGTCCAGGACTTTCTCGAGGCGCTGCTGAATGGATTGTTGAAATACCCGCTGGATAAACTTGATCAGGACCGTCTCGTAGTACGGAAACGCCCGCTTGATGATGAACGACTCTTCTTGCATGACGATCTTGACTTCGTCTATAAGTGATTGAAGGCTGGGCTCGACTCCCGGGGGATCCGAGTCCGGATCCGCCAGGGCTTCCCACACCTCGCCGTCTGCGGTGACCTCGTCGCTCATGAGCTGATCCCGGTCGATAAAGAACTGGTGCTGGTTGACAAAGACCGCGATGACACTGGCTCCGCCGTTGAAGTCATACAAGACCTTGGAGCATTCCATCATGTCGTCGAAGTTTTGTCGCCTGTAGCTGTTGTTGAACTGTTGTAGGAGATCTTGCTCCAGAGTTTCGCAAAACTTCTCCAGGGTCTCGCGCGTGTTGTGGTGTGTCTTGGTCGGGCTCCCGGCGCCGTTGGTGGCCCCGTTTCGATGCCCGTTTGTCTGTCCCCAGGAGGAAAGATCCAGCTGCTGGCTGATCCTCATCAGTTGCCGGGCGATGACGGCGCACCGGACCTTGTTCTCAGCACCGCCCTGCCGCCGGATATCTTCCAAGGAGGTGAGCTGGCCGGTTTCACTGACTTCCGTCCAGCACTGTATCAGGAAGTGGGCGTCTTGCGCTCGGCGTCGCTTGCGGTCGAGCTCCTCCAGTTTCTCTCCGATCTGCACGGCCACGTTTCCTCCGCCATCGGACCTGCCATTGGTGTCGGATACGTTGGTGCTGCTTGCATTGAGCGAGACATCGAGAGCTTCGAAGGAGCTCATCGACTGGTCGAGCTTTCGGCCGAGCGTGTCGAGGGTCTGGTCGTGCTGGATCTCGGCGCGGCGAACCTGTGAGAGAAGCTCCGATTCCTTTTCCTGGAGCTCATCTCCCAGCAGGGCGAGCTGTGACAGGGCATCTGGCGACTGTGTCAGTCCACGCGACTGCGGAGGCTGGGCAGGGATGGCTCCGCACTCTCGAATGTCCGGATCAAAGGCTTCGGGTCAAAGGCTGCCTGCGCAGGCCCGGATCGACGGTTCGCTGGCACGGCGCTCTCCGCAAGGCTGTCCACGAAGTCGCGGACAATGAAGTCCTTGCCCGAGAAGTTGTCCAACGTGAAGACGGGGGCTTTGGGGAAGAGGCTCTTGGGCCCTGAGCTGGACCGCTCCATGGTTGGGAAGCGGTGGTGGGAAGCTAGTCAGTCGGCTACATGTGTGTACTTGGTACCGGCCGACGGGTATCGATAATCCGCCCGAAGTCGTCCCTCAACGGGGTCTGTGGCCAGCTGCGATGCCGCGTCGCAAGTCGCTGGTGTTTGAGGCGCGGGGTGAAGCCAGTTCAGGCGCCTCGCCTCGCCCCGCCGAGTCATGCTGCGCCACAGCTGGGCCACAACTGGGCCACGAGGCACATGCCCAGGCAAAGCAGCGAAGCGACGTAAGACCAGCTCAGCTTTCGCCTCTGCAGCTATTCTTCCGATGGGTGTGCTGCCACATCGGAATTGCAGTCCTCTTCCCGCCATCCTGCTCTTTCTGTCCAACAGGTCGATCAACACACACGACTACCCAAACGGCAGTTTCAGCCCCAGTCCATCAGCGCCAAACTCTTAACGTTAGCCAGCCTTTCGGGGCTGCAAGACCTTGCACCATGCCCATAAAGGCCCGTGACCGTGAGGCCTACAGAGCCGACGAAATGCAGGGTCATGCACTCCTGAGCGACCAGGAGAAGAAGAGGATGATCATGGTATGGATCTTAACGGCGTAATGGACGCGCGGGGATGTGGCCGCGCTCGATGCTGACCCGTGGCAGGCTAATCTTCCCGCGCCGACCGAGATACCAAACCTGAGCAAGCTGTCGCCGTCGCAGAGGAGATCCCGGCTAGGCGTTCGACGCTTCCTCCAAAACCAGCTGCACGTCCTCATGTTCGCGATCCTGCACGGGATATTCTCCCTCTACATCCGCATCCGGCAGACAGTCAACATCGTCTGCTACCAAATATCCTCAGTCTTGTACTACCACCACGCGACGCCGCAATACATACGAAAAGATGTCATGGGGCTGAGCAGGCGGCCGAAGCACCTCAGCGTGATTCTGAAGGCCGAAGAAAACCACAGGGCCAAGGCGGACCTCGAGCGGCTGATAGACGAAACTGCGGAGCTCGCCACCTGGTGCGCGTGCGCCGAGATACCTATGCTCTCGGTCTATGAGAAGACGGGTTTGTGGAGGACCTACGCGACGAGTATGCGGAAATTCTGACGGAATATTAGGGATCCTGAAGAAGCACATGCCCCGAGTGTACGAGGCCGTCATCCAAAAGTTCACCTTTTACTTCGCCGGCCAGCACCCAAGCCTGTCCGTGACCTCGCCTCACCGGGACGAATACTCCTCGCCGGCTCTCGATGAAAACAACCAGGGCCACTTGAAACTGCACCTGATCTCCGCGCAGGACGGCAGAGAGTCCATCGTCGACCTGACCAGGACCCTGGCAGAAATGTCACAGAAGGGGAAGCTCTCGCCACGGGACATTTCCCTCGAACTGGTCGACGCAGAGCTGTCAGAAGGCATCATGCCGGAGCCCGACCTCCTGCTCCTCTTCGGCCCCTATGTCGAGCTTTCAAGCTACCCTCCCTGGCAGATCCGCCTGACTGAGATTTTCTGCCTGCAGGATAACGAGAGCTTTGGGTACCAGGTCTTTCTGAAGGCTCTCGGGAAGTATGCGCGAGCCAAGATGCGCCACGGCAAATAAGCAGGCGGCATGGGCCAATTCAGGAGGTGGGAATGACGGTGCTTTTTTCGTTTCGGCGTACCCTCATGGCTTACACGCTGTCATCTGTCGGCTCGGCTTATCCCAGCGATGCACGGGCCGTTCCCCATGTTATAGTTGTAATGGTTTTCCGTTCCATCCCTGACCATGGCTCCCGGAACGTGATGCTGATTCGCCCCCTGTCATGCTGGTTCTTATTACCGGTTCTCTGGGATGGGATGGAGCCAATTCGACAGCGTCTTTCCGCGCATCAAGACCACGTAGCCGCTTCCGAGCGGGAACTTCAACGGCTTTGCACCATCGGCCGCTGAGTCTACCGCTTCTCTACGGTTGCTGAAAATAAAGGAAAGACCAAGATAAGAGGGCTGATGTTTCTATTTATTGTATAGAAATGCGATAAACAAAGCAATCCATGCGTTGTTCCAATGTGATATAAGAACGAGTTTAGAAACGGGAAGCAGAGATATTTAATTAGAGACGTTGCTAGGCCTTGTCATCATGACCACCTAGTGCTTCGTAAGTAGCCTCAAAAACCACGCTGCTTCCCCTACTTAATCCTAAAGTAAAACTCGAGCTTTGAGAGCAATGAGTATACTAACTATTAGAAATATAGTGCGGAGACGGGTTAGCATGTAACTATGCCATGGAAACTAGAATATTTGTCTGCAAATAAGCAACATGCTATTACTTTTGCTTTGCTTATAGCAGGGAACGATAAGTAGGAGTTGAAGCTGAAGCTAAAGCTGAAGGGTGTGAAGGAGAATTACTTTTCCAAGCTGCGAGGGCCTGAGTAAAGTTCGCACTGGCAGCGGATGCCCCGGGTTCCACGCCAGGCGCCGGTGCTGGGGAGGAATCGATCACGCAGCAGTCGTTTTGGCGGAGTTGGACGGTTTGAGGTGTGTTTGAAGGCTGGCTTTGCCAGGATTGATTACACTTGGCCGGGAGGAGCCGGGAGCCTGAGGCAGCACAGACTGATAAACATCAGCTATTGACGCCACAAGAGTACGCCGTGGCGTCAATAGCGAATGGGAGTCTGCGTCGGTAGCCAATGTCAGCAGCCCAACTAACCCACGATACCCTCACAGCGCCAAAAAAAAATATCCAGGCCTCGACATGGAGGTGCCGCTCCGAAGCGCCCTAACCCCCCAGCTGCACTTGTAATGAGTACTGACGGATTCCAGGGCAAGCGCTCAAGCCTGGAGATGAATCTGTTCCGCGCCCCCGCCGCCGCCCGGGCCGCCAAGGCGCTCGACAGGGCGCTCTTCGCGCGCACGCTACCCACGGCCGCGGCGTGCGTGCGCGACAACCGCCTCATCGCAAAGTACCGCAAGCAGCTGGAGAGGACGCGCGAGGTGCTGCTTCTGGACAAGTTTGATCCCATCGCCGCGGACCCGGCGGGCCGGCGCGGGGGCAAGTGTCTTATCCTCAAGCCGGACGTCAAGCCGACGGGTGACTCGCCCCCCTTTCCCCTTTTTCAAAAGCGAATGCAAGAATGCTGAAACTTGGGGGGCCTAGCACCCGAGACGTGGAGTCCGGACTTGCGAGAGGCGTCGAGGCTGGGGGACCTCGAGGTCGTGCCGTTTGACGTGACCATCGGCTATGAGCTGTGGAGCTATTGTAATGCAGAGCAGCGTATACACCGCCGGGACGACGCTGACATGCATCGCAGTGGATGTCATGAGGTCTGTATTGCCAGAGGACCTGCACGGCGAAATACCCGTTGGCTTCAACACGGCCGGGCACGTCGGTAAGTGACGCGAACACCGGGGAGCAGGGAGCCGTCGCTCACGAGCCGGGCCGCAGCACACCTCAACCTCCGCGACCAGTATCTCCCCTACGGGCACATCATCGCCCAGGTCATCATCGACAAGAACCCCACCATCCGCACCGTCATCAACAAGACGGACAACGTCGGCACGGAAAACGAGTTCCGCACCTTCTCCTACGAGGTGCTCGCCGGCCCCGACGACATGCTCGTCGAGGTCAGCGAGGCCGGCTGCGTCTTCCGCTTCGACTACTCCAAGGTCTACTGGAACACCAAGCTCGGCACCGAGCACCAGCGCATCACCGCTCTCTTCAAGCCGGGTGAGGTCGTCGCCGACGTCATGGCCGGCGTCGGGCCGTTTGCTGCCCCGGCGGGTAAGAAGGGCGTCTTTGTCTGGGCCAACGACAAGAACCCGGAGAGTTACAAGTCCCTGGGCGAGGTGGTCAAGAAGAACAAGGTATGTGAACTCGTCACAACAACTCTGGCAGAGCTGATCGACCAAGGTGTCGGAGTTCGTCAAGCCGTTCAACTACGACGGCCACGACTTCATCGCGAGAGCAGCCGGCCTCGTGCTGGAGGCATCTCAACGCGGCGACTGCGCCGTCGTCAAGCCCGCAAAGGCTTCAAGGAGCGCGCCGCCGGAAACACCCCCTCAGCCCGTCCGCATCCCCGTCCCGCCCACCATCTCCCACTTTGTAATGAACCTCCCTGCCTCTGCCCTCGAGTTTCTGCACAACTACCGAGGCCTCTACTGCGGGCACGAGAAGCTCTTCACCCCGCATGCCGAGGCGGAGCTCCCAATGATTCACGCCCACTGCTTTGCCGCCAAGGGAGACGATGCGACTCCCCTCGACGACATCTGCCAGCGAATCTATACCGAGATTGGCGTCAGGCTGGTGCCGGGGGATGCAGAGAAGCCTGGGCAGGTGTCTATCCACGAGGTCCGCGACGTGGCCCCCGCGAAACGCATGTTCTGCGCGAGTTTCCGCCTTCCGCCTGAGGTTGCCTTTGGCCCTCGTGCCTAAAGGTGGCCTCTGCGTCGACCCTGCTCGACCCTGTCCACCTCAGATCCATGACACAGGGCTCCCTTGTGAGGGGATGCAATGACGGTCACAGCCAACGGTCGCCCGGCAGGGCGGGATTTGTCGGGTTGCCTCATTCGGTTCACCGTTGCCGTCTGCTCCGTTATCATGTTGGCCGCCAGTCTCGGGAGCTCCGTAGCAATTTCGACCTGCAGCCGGTCAGCGATATCTCGCATGGGAAACTGCGGGGAACATGTCCAGGCCGTGTGCCTCGAAGAGGAGGAAACGACCTCTCTATACTGGAAGGTTGTAGTACTTGTACGAGGCGGCGAACACTGTGTGTGAATGGATACAGTCCAGTCGCCTCGCGAATAGCGTCTTCACCGGCGTTGCATCCACGGCACGAACGCCTGGAGAGAGGGGCTCGGGCTTGGGGGCATGGGAAAAGACGTGCGACTAGAGCTCGGGGAGGATGGCGTTTTCGTCAAGTTCGACGTGGCGGGCCGCGGCGACCCCCCAATTGGCCGCTGAAGCTGGATGCTCAGCTGTGCTCGTAGCTCCCTGGAAAGAAGGCACCACGCTTCGACACAATGAATGCCTTTTCGTCTGCAGGAGGGGCCCCAAGATCTCCGTTGGCAGACGCCGGGGACAGCCAGCGTGGCCCGGCACTTGCTCAGCAGCAACTGCAACTCCTCTCTCAACGTCGGCACTGAAATTCTTCTGTCAACGACGTAAAGGTATTCCCAGCTCAGCAAGGTTCGTAGGCGTCGGCAAGTTGCGGCAATGCCCGCGTCCATCAGGGTCATCGGCGCCATCTTATCCCATTCCCCTCCGCCAAGCCGGTGCGAGTGAAGCCACAATGCCCAGGGTAGGCACATAACGGGAGGTACGGAGGCCTGGTTTGTTGTCTGGACGTGTTTACGTACGCCCATGTCGTGCAAACCACGGTAGGCCTAGTTGTATCATGTCCACCGCGAGCGGCCCGACTGACCATGCGGGCATTCCGATGCCTGTAAAGGGCGCGATGCAAGATTCCATGGGCGTTGGAACAAGCACCAACACTCAGTCCAGGCCTTGCTTGCTGCGACGGTCCTGGCCGTTTGGATGAACTTTTGTACGGAGCATTGTCTTTGGCCCCGCGCGGGCATGCGTCGGATTCAAGGCCCATTGGGAGTTTCGGCCGGCCGGAATGCTCGGGCTGCACACGAGCAAGGCGTTGCACGACTCAACTGAGCGTCGAGGATTGAGTTCAAGGTTCGTAGGTAAACAAGGTGCTCGTTCAAACGTGGGCCGTTTGATTCTTGCAAAGTTTCACCGCCAAGCTGAGACGAAGTCTCCAGCCACAGAGCCTGTATAACGCCCGATGTTTGGATGATTGGGCACATGGCTGGAGGCAAGACGGCAATGTTGGCATGCTGGTGCAGGGCGAGACGCAATTGGTGAATGGGCGCCGGACCGGGGCTGATAGGAGCATGTATGTTCGGCTCGAGAGAGTGGCTTGACGCTTAGCAGTAGCTGCAGCTCACTTGCATCAGGTGTGGAAGCCAAAGCGGCTCCTGGCGCACCGCCAGCAGCGTGGCAAGGCGCGATGGTTGCCGGTGCGGTGCAGCGCGGGGGGCGTCGGCGACCGGGTCGTCCAGGCCTGCTTGGCCGCGACAACGAGACAAGAATTGAGAGCATTTTCGAGTGCTTCCGCGGTTGCCAGTGGTCGATTAACTTTGAGATGGGTCCTCGTAACCGATTGACGTTGGCACCCGCAGTGGCTGAGAGCTGGGGAGTCTCGAGAGTTTTGGCGGAGTGAAGAATAACCCGTTATGCCGGGTAGTACGGAGTACTTGGACGCACCGCTGCACAGGGACCGCTGCACAGGGCAGACGTGGTTTCGTACGTTCCTCCTTCGCAGTACTCGTACTTTACGTCGTGGAGGGTTACACGGCTTCCGAGGCGTTCGCCCACCTAGGGGGGCCGCATGGCTTGCCTGCAGCCTGCAGGCCACACCTGTATCAGATGGCGAGCAGGGCCTGGCCAGCCATTCAAGCCCGCCCACCACGTTGCCGACGAGGGCCTGGTCAGGTGCGCTGCGCGACGCGGACTTGTTCGTCTTGGGCATGTCGACTGATGTTCTGATGGATGTTGTCGAATCGATGACGAGACGGCGCAGGTGGGTGCCGTCCACAGGAATCGGGATCAGCGGCGGGCTGGCGACACGCGGCAGCGAGGTGTGGCGATGGCGGTCCCTTGACGCGGCGATGGGCCAACCCTGCATCCTCACATGATATCAGCGTGATGAGACTTGTCGGTCGTGATGCTGCCCCTGGCTGAGGCTCCTGGGTACGACAGGCGGCGGCGGAGCGCACGACGACACGGGCCACGGCACGGCTTGGCCAGCCACCTGGCGCGTGGTCGACGGGATGGCGCCTGTTAGGTATGATGCCGACAACGGACTTGGGTTGTCGATGCTGAGGAGTCGACGTGGGAGCCCGCCTGGGAGCCCGCCTGGGTGGTTGGTTCCAGGTTGTGTGTGCGTCTGGGCAGCATGTTACTCCGTACTCCGTATGCACTCGTCGAGGCTCTGGCACTCCTACCACCCGTCGTTGGCAGCCCTCAACGGCCTCACAACACACTGCCCCGGGCGGCAGAGGGTACGTCATGTACGTCATGTACCGTTCGAGCCGCCGCACCAGCCGCTTTCCTTCCTTCACGGAGCGGCAGCAGGCCCCGGCGTCGGCAGCCGTCAGCTTCGGCTCGCCGGGAGCCCCCCGTCGTCGATCCCTCTCTTCCACCAAGGTCCCAGGTTCTAAATTTTCTCACGGGCGCTGGCCTGGACTGGACCGGGCCCACCCCCGGCCGCGTGTCTCCAGGCTCACCGGCGTCGTTGGTGTCGCAGCTCCTCCACTTCGCGCCCGAAGGCTGAAGGCTGCGGAGGTACGAGGCACGGAGTAGTGCGCACAGCCAGCTAGGGATATCCGGGCCGAAGGCTCTTCGGTCTCGTCCCCTCGCCGCGGGGCTGTCATTGGACTGGCGGAGAAGAGACAAAGGGGGGCCGTGCCATTGAGTCTCAGCGGCGCCGCCACCGAAGGTCTAAATTCCGCTGCTCTGCCGCAAGCGTGCCCGTTGGGCGCTCATTGGCGAGCAACAATGGAACGGACGACGGCGTGAGACGCGGTGCGGCACGGAGGCGGCGGACTCGGAGGTATGGACGAACGCGTACTGCGTACCCGCACCCAAGTGCAGCGGGCAAAACGGGCCAAACGGGTGACCGGCGGCCGCTGCATCCACCAGACAGCCGTGGCCGAGGCTGCAGGCTGCACGATTCGCATTGCATCAGGCCCCAGGCGCGCGGCCGCCATCGGTGCCATTCCAAGCCTCGTCGGCTGGCCGTCCAGGACAGGTCCCGGCAAAGGGTACCTCCTCATGGCGGATGGAATGCGGTACGTACCGTGCTGTTGCGGTACGAGGTGTGCTCCCCTCCCTCCCCGCTTGGGGGCCGGTGGCACGCACAGCCATGGCCGGATGCCGCAATCTCGCCAGGTGCTTGGCCCAGGTGCTTGGCCCAGGTGCTGGCCGGCCGGTAATGGACATCCGGCCCTCGTCGATTGGCCCTCTCGACCTGCGCGAAGCGGTGTACCGGGTATATACGCAGATGAAGAGGCGTCGCCGCCGCCGAGGGGGAAATCGCTCACGGCGACCTCGCATTCCGATGCCACAGACAAGCCTCGCGGGCCAGCCATTGGCCGTGCTTTGTGTGGCTAACGGTGTTTCCAGGCCCTGCTCGGCCTGGTCGCAGGCCCTGCAGGCGCCCTGGAGCGAGCGCTGGGCTGCTGCCCTCGCACGCCGCGCAGTGGATGGGTGGAGGAGCCCAGGTACCAGGTTAGTACCTAGGCAGGTGGGCTCCAGGCGTTGCAGCGCTAGGGCTCTGCAACCGGCCTGCTGGGCCATCGTCCAGCCTCTGATGCAGTCCAAGCGTCGATCCGTCTTCGCCCTCGATCCAGGCGCCCTGGGCTCGGTCGAATGGGATGTGGCTTTCTCTGTCCTCCCTGCCCGTCTTCATTGTCTGCCTTTTTCATCTTCCTCGCCTTTCCGGGCCGCGAATCGTCACGTCCACCATCCGTCAGCCGCCTCGTCCTCGGTCGGCCCATCACGCCCCCCTGTCCCCTCTTTCCTCTTCTCGCCATCGCTGCACCGCCCGCCCGTCTTGCAGCGACAGGCCAGCCGTCTGCGTCGTCGGCACTTCCACGCACCTACACTCCTCGACGCCTCTTATCTATCGCTCCGTACCCCCCGTCGCCCTCGACCCCGAAGTCGTATCTGCCGCTATCTCTCCGCTCCCTCCATCGGCGCCGTGGTGCTTATCGCCCTAGGCGTCGCTGTCAAAACCGCAATCAGCCCCCGACTCGGTTCCCCGCGATATCGACATCTGAGACCTTCTGCACCTACTCGTACACGCGCCTCCTCGGCCGACGACCCACCTACTGTGCCTCGCATTTCTACCCTGTGCCCTCCCCCTTCCGTCACCACTCGCGACCTCGCCTCATCCATGAGCGACTAGCCTCCACCGACATCCCTCTGGCACCGCGGCGTCCCAGCACGTCGGCAACGCCTCGATCCTCCCTATACAATGGCCGCTGTCCTCTCCTCCGAGGACAGCAGATACTTCGTCTCGTCGTCGCTGCGCCGCTCGCAGTCCCAGTCCAACTTTGGCAGGCCACAGTCGACGTACCACTCCAACATCAGCGATTCCTACGCGCCGCCGTCCAAGACCTACGCCGCCTCCGACCATTCCTCGGCCCCTTCGTCTCCTCCTCCTACCATCCAGGCGGAGTCCACCGATGTCTCCTTCTCCTCTACTCCTGCCAGCAACCTGTCCATAGCCTCCGACTATGACGAAACGTTGACCCTCGACGACTCTCCAGAGGATCACTTCAGCCTTCCTCTGCTGTCCCAGGACAAGTTTTTCCTGCACCCAGAGATCCACCGCGATGATAACCTAGAGCCTCCTCCGAGTCCAAAGACTGGGGACTCCTACACCGTCTCCCCTGCCGATGGCGACAACTCGGGGACCGCCTCAGGACCAGACACGCCCGAGTGCGTCGAACACGCCGAGGATGACACGGCTGTTACCACAAGGCCATCGCGACAGGTCGACTATTTGTCCCACGACTGGAGGGAGGAAGATATCTGGTCTTCGTGGAGGTACATTGTCTCCAAGAGAGACGAGTTCCCTAACAGTAGGAGATTGGAAAATGCGTCCTGGAGGACTTGGATGAAGGCAAAGAACAACCTGAAAACCATATCGCCAGAGGAGCTCAACTGGTATGCACCTTCCCACAAGCCGCCCCAGGGTCTGGCCAATATCTAACGCGTCGGTCTAGGCTCAAGGACTGTGATGTGACTTGGCTCTATGGGCCCCTGCAGTCTGGCTCAACCCGTCTCCACAATCCTACGCACACCGAACCCTCGAGCGTGACTCTGTCCAAGTCGGATTCCCTGGTCAACTTGAATAAGAAACCCATTCTCAAGAAGAGAAGCATGTCCGAGGTCATGCTACAGAGGTCAATAACGTCATCCTCGCTGCTCAAGCAAGCGACTGCGGCTGTTCAAGCCCAGGAGACGAGAGGCGTCCTACGACCAAATATCGTGCGCGCAAACACGGACTGCTACGTCACCTTCCCCCTCTCCGTCAGAAGGATGAGTCACGGGAACAGCAGCTCCGTGGCCCAATCAACGGACTCGTCCAGCGTCTCCTCACCTTTCCCGGAACGAAAGCACATTCACTTTAACGAACAGGTTGAACAATGCATCGCCGTCGACGCCAAAGGCGACGAGGACGACGATGTTTACGTGGACCGAAATGGCGAAGAAAGCGACTCCGACGACGGCGTCATGATGAAGCGGGTGAGATCCAAGAGGCGAGGACCCCCGTCGAGAAAACGAACCAAGAAGGCGGCACCCGCCGAGGGCAAAACCATCGCAAAGCTTCCATCGACGACGCTGAAATACCGCGCCGACACCCCCGAACCGCCAGAGACGGCCATGAAGCATAGCACCGGCGTCTACCACAGCCCGTTGCTCTCGCCTTCGTCGTCCCAGGAGACGCTTCGACCTTCCAAGCAGGCCTCCAATTTCTACTTTGGCGAGGAAGCTGACGATGGCATGGACGACGGGACGGTTGGTTCCGGGTCCGGCTGGCGGTCTCCCGCGGACTGCGCTGGCGGCGGGCTGAATCGGTCACAGTCCACAGGGAGCCTGTCTGGCGAGCCCGCCGGGATGCGTCGCACCCCTTCGGGCATGTTTATGCCTTGCGAGGAGGGGGACCCGGCAGCCGGCGACGGCATCCTGGGCCGAGTCATAGACACGGTCAACACGGCACGCGACATCGCCCATGTTATTTGGAACGTTGGTTGGAGGAAGTAAGGCCCATCTCAATCTGGACTGTCGCGGCCACTCCAGAGGGCTCCCTATTTCACGGAGGCCATCTTGGTCCTCACGTCAATTCACACAAGAACGTGAGTTCCTACCTCCACCACTACGTACCAGCTTGCTTGGCGCTACGGGACGATTCTTTCGACCGGCCCCGTGCATCGACCAACGCATAATACGTCATAATTTCACATCGCCGTCGATCGAGTTAGAGACTGGAAGAGCCCGGGGAGGTTTGACACATGGGATGGGAAGCCTGGAAACCGTTGCTCCATGCATGCTCGGCCAGTGCAACATCCATGGGCATGGACCTACGACGGAGGCTTGGAAGCCCCTCCCCCAACAATGGAGAATAATACGGTTGGGAGCACTGGCACCAGGCGGCGGAATCCTGCTGACCTCGACGGTCCACTTCCTGCCAATAGCTCCCGACATGCTCACCGAGGCACCCTGCCCCTGTTACGGCTGATGATGACTTTCTTGTTCATACTGTTTTTTGAGCTTGCGCGGACCGGTTAGAGAGCATTGTGGATTTGCTTTTGGATAATAACAACGGTGGCGGCAAAACGGCAGGCTTGGTTCTCGGCACGGATTGGCGTTTTGCAAAATGTGTCACGAGCCTTTGGGGGGGGTTTCGTTTGACAAAAGCCGTCTTTGCTTTTTACATGGTGAGGGAAGAAAAACGGACGGGACACAGGCCGTCGATGCCGCATTCAGGCTAGTTGGTGGTACTGCACCGCTGCGGCGAAGTACAGCAGATGCGCATGTACATGCGGAATACATGGGAAAATGGGCGAGATAAATGCAAAAATCGCAGCAACCACAGGGCTCTACCGAGGGCCATGGCAGCATCTCACGAGGCCGGCGCCGTGAAGGAGAGTAGCGTGATGTGGTGATGTACCAAGTTATCGATGGGCATTTGGGGCCGTCTCCGCGTTCTGATCCTCGGCATGGACACATAGCTAGTTACCACGCGATGCCAGGTCCTCCCCCCCCCTCTCTCTTTTGCCCGTATCCGCTTCAGAGACTAGCTAGATCTGCGCTGGTGTGCGGTCCAGACAGAACCCGGGGAAGCGGGGGGGAGGCGTTGCATGACTCCGCCAAGCCCCGGTCCCCGGGACAGCCACCATCGTGAGACGTCAGCTGTGCGGTGAGACGGCGCTGGTGCGGACACTCGTGCAGACGCTGGGCTGCCTGGGATTTGCCACCGAGGTATCGCGTGGCCTTGACGAGGATCTGCCGCGAGTGGACGTTGACGTCTGCGAGCTCCACCTCGAACTCGTCGCCGACCTGCACGTCCTTGACGAGGCGGCAGCCATCCAGCCCCGCAATGTCAAGCACCGCGGCGAGGCCAAACAGGTCGAGGCGGCCAACGAGGCCCTGGCGCCAGCGCGAGCCGACCGTGAAGCGCAGGGAGCGAGGTGCGTTGCCCTCGAAGCGCCACGCCCGCACGAGGGCCATCAGGATCCAGTCCAGCGTACCGCCCGAGACCGCCCTGGCCATCTTCTCGCGCATTTGCAGCAGGGGCAGCGTGTTTCTCAGCCCTGCCGCGGTGAACGGTAGCATGTCGTCGAGCTTGTCCACGGCAGGGTCGATGCGGCGCCGTGTCTCCCGCTCATGCGCGAGGGCGGCGTGGATCTGCCAGTGGACGAGCAGATCCGAGAAGCGGCGCAGCGGCGACGTGGCCTTGGCGTACATGTCCAGTCCCAGCAAAAAGTACGTCCCAGGCTGCGATGAGATTTCGATGCCTCCCGTAAACCTAGAGAGTTCCTGCCGCTGGCCCACGGTGGGCTCGATGCCTTGCTGGATAAGGGGATAAATTTCCCTTGTAGCATAGGCGAAGGCAGCGTCGAAGTTTTGTGCCGACCTGATGTCTCTGCGGTAGGGTATGGGGATGCCGCGGGATGAGCACCAGCGCGCAGCAATCTCCCCTGCCAGCACCATCGAATTGGACACGACAGAGCATCCTGTAGACGGCTCCTGTGCGACCTTGATGTAGGGGTCTGCGGGGAGAATTGTCGTCTTTTCAGACGACTCCTTCACCTTGGCAACTTTACCGAAGGACACGGAGACGGATGGCCTGGGGAAGAAGTAAGGCCACGCGCCATTCGACAGCCTCCTCTGCTTGGTGGCTTCGGCCAGTCGGTACAATGTCAAGAGATCGTTCCGGCTCGGCTCGTCCAAGTCTTTAGCCTCCGTCATGGGTCGTGTAGGAGGAAGTGGACCATGTTTCGGGGCAGTTCCCGCCGAGAAGCTGTATCCGGCAAATGGCGGCGGCGGCGGCTCGTTGCAAAACTTGGACACATCATCGGGATCCAAGTAGGCAACGTCTGCCAATGTGCTGGGCTCAACCTTGTAGTCCAGCACATCTCCGGCCTCGTTTACCCTGGCGCTGAAGGTAAGAGCTGGTCCACCGGTACGCAGTGAGAATTGCTTGACGAGGCTTTCGGACTTGTAGTCCTCCGAGTCCTCTTCCCCCAGTTCGGAGGGCAGCATAGCCTGGAAGTGGCCCGGGAGATAGATATTCTCCGGGATGAGTTCCATGAACTTGCGCAGGTCGGAGTCTGGCTTTATGGCTGACGCCGGATCTGCTGCATGGATATGAATCCAAAACTCGTCTGCCTTGTCCGTGGATTCAAGGGAGACGCCATCGTCGATGACCATGGTTGAGGGCGCATCAATGCAGAACACCGTGGAGCCAGCCCTCTGCTTCCTAGCACCGGCAGCAATATCCGGCCGTTGCGATTTCTCCAGATGCTGCGGAGCCCCCCGGTTTAAGCCGCCTCCTCTGACAATCGTGACACCGGGAAACCGGACCCTATAGCGGGATGGAATCTCCCATGGTGCTACAACACCGATCTCTTGTAGGAAACTCCAAGCGGTGCTTTGGTCGAGCGGAGCATCGTCATATAGGTTCAAGGCCCGGAGGATAAGAGCGCCGTATGAGTGGAATCGGGAACCCGCGTCAAACAGGTCGTAGCTCGCCCACCACTCGAGAAACGCGATAACGTCCTTGCTCGGTTGGGACCACTCTGTGGTCTGAAATTCCACACCGGGTGATGCTTTCAGAATGCCGTGAGGTGTCCACTCGCGCTTCAAGCGACTCTTGGACACGGCCTCCCGTGCTTGAAGAATGAACTTGCACAGGGCAATGTCTTCCAGGTCGTCGGTCCGGAGAGGCTTTGAGCGCTTGGAACTGGCATCCGTGTATTCGCGCACCATGGCCGCTACCCTGTTGGTGGTATTGGTATGGTGCTGTGGGAAGACCTCGAACAGGTGGTCTCGACGGTGACAGTCGCTCGAGGGACTGAGGGGACTGAAGCCAGACTCATCGCGGTACAGGGCTGCGTGAACAGCGTAGAGAGCGTGAGGGGGGAAGCGGGTGTCGATCTTCTGGGTTGACGGTAACAGGATGTCGGCGATTTCAAACAAACTGAGATATTTTACGTCGTGCGCATTTGACAGGAGTGTTCGAGCCCCGTCAAGGTTGGCGAGATTGGCTTGGTACACCGACTCAGACTTTGTTCTGAATTCAGTCATTTTCCGAATCAAGCCCACCCCATCCTCTCTCGATGGACCCTTCTCATTGCGCCGAAGGTCATCAAACTCTTCCGGGGTGGCAACATGGGGAATCTTGACCAACACAGGCTCCAATTCGGACGGGCTGGCAAAATTGGAAACCGTAAATAAGGGTGAAAAGCCCACGCCGGTGATCCACTTGCCATTAACGGCATAGAAGTGGTTGCGATCGCCAAAGAAGCCGAGGTAGACTCCGAATACAGGAACTCGCGAGCCGGTTTGCCTGTCGAGGGTCAGCGGTCAGCTGTGCTCATGGAAAAGGGAAGCTTGGAGGTGCAAACCTCAGTTCAACGAGATCTCCGGGGCTTCTAGAGTCAACACTCACGCCGGCCGCATCAGCATCTTGGCTCGCAGGCTCGGCTCCGGAGCCCTCTGTCATTCCCCCATCGGCTGATCTCAGGTGGTCCAGGTCAGACGACCCTGTCGCCTGCGTTCGACTCAAGCTGTTTGCTATGCTGCCATGTATGAAGACATCCGGCGGCATGGCGCGGGAGTATTGATGGTCGTTGGCCATGGTCCATTGTCGCAGTTGCTCGCGAATCGGCAGGCTTCTCTTTGGCTTTCCGGTGCCGGGTAAAGAATGGCCATTCGGCGGAGCTTTGGGGATGTTCGACTGGCCGTACAACGTGGCCGCAGGAGGCGAATGGCGCGTCGTGGCCCATTTCTGCAACATATTTGGTCAGTTTAGCACCCGCATAAAGGCGTCCGGGCAACCGACTCTTTGGGAGACGCTGCACGTCGACTTGGCGCCTCCGGAGCGGCGGATCGGCAGTGCTCTCGAATTGCCGAAACGGCGGGCGAGACACTGCCGACAGACATACGGAGGGCTCGAGTATTGCAGCATTGCGGGCATTCGTGGTTGGAGCGCAGAGTCCAAACGTGGGCGCGCGCCGCCACTTTCCAATTTCGACAGAGCCTGCGCCTCGCGGTGTCACATGACCACGGTGATGCATACGGAGGATACTCCAGCCAGCTCCATCCGTCCCCTGAAGCAACAATCAAGAACGGAAACGCTAAACGACACTTCGGCGACGGGTCTCCTGAATCTCTCGGATGAGCTCCGCAAAAGTCGGAGTTGGGAGATACGAGTTAGACATTGAGGCTCAGCAACGAAGAACAATTGGCCGGCGCCGATGCGAAATGCACCAAGGACTGCCGAGACGGAGCCGGCAATGTCCCTCTGGCGTCTTGTCTGCACCACAAGCTTCCGGCTGGTCGATCGGCAACAAGTCTCCATCAGCCAACTAGTACGAGTATTAATGCCCGCTGACATTGGCTTGCAGCACAAGTCAATCACGGCCGTGGTTGGGCTGTTGGCACGCTGGCCGAGCGGGGCTCACGACAGCGCCTCGAGCATGGATCCTTGCAATCTCGAGTAATAATAGTAACCTGGGCCAAGGGGGGCAGGATGTGGGATGGAAAGAAGAAAACAACCAACGACGGACCGCCTCGTGGCGCAGCTGAAGAAAGGCATCGGCAAGACGTGTTGGGCTGGCAAAAAGTCGGCGGAATGGGCGCCACCGCTTCCTGCGCCGATGACTGGATGCGGCCAAGTCCAGGAACCAGACGCAGGAACAACTGCAACCCCAACTAGGCGACGGCCACAAGGGGCATGGGATCGGCGCTGAATGCTGCTTCGCCTGCCAAGGGCGAGGGACACGACGCTCGACGATTGCCCGGAGCAGAGCGCCCGAGGCTATCCTCAAGCTCATCTCATTCATTACGGAGTACGGAGTACTCATACTCCGTACGAGTACGGACTACAGCACCTCTGCTCGACGACGCGACATCGTGTGGGCACGCCCCGCTTCATTTCTCTAATCCGCTGGGTGATTTCCACGGCAGACATCGCGTCGACCACTAATTTCTCGTCCTGTCCCCCCCCGGTCGGAGCCCGTGGCCCAAGATGGAGTCATCGCGCCGATGGCCTCAGGGCGGCGCCCCTTTCGCCGGTCGTGGAAATGAGCCACCGGACCAGCTCCACCCTCCCCTGTTGCGTTGCAGCGAGAGGACGGATCAAACGGCGACGGCTCACCACGGCGACACCCCTGCCTCGGTTCCCTGCGGTACTTGTTAGCCCGCGCGGCACAGCAGCGAGCGCAGGTACCTCTGGGCGGCCCGGCTCCTGCAAGAACCAAGCAATACCCCCAGTCCGGGCTAACAAGGGTCGTCTTGGGACGAGTTCGGAGCACGAGGAGAATAACAATCATAATAACCGCATCCCCGTCGTTTCGGCCGCCCTCCTCCTTCTCCCTCCCTCCCCACGAACCGCCGACGTCGAGGTCGTAAAGAAAGCCTCTCGTTCTCTTCATCAGCCAACTTACCGCTTCACTCTTTTAGCGGGCATTCTTTTTCCTAACGACTCTGAGTTTCGAGACGCCCAGTAAAAAAGCCCGAAAACGCTCATCATGAAGGGAGGGATTGCTGCTGCCGCCGTGGCAGCGCTGGCCGGCGGCGTGAGCGCTGCTCACCACCGCCACGGCCACGACCACCTCTTCGCCAAGCGGGGCAGCGAGACAGGCGTCTGCGTTCCGACCTGCACCACCATCTGGACCACCATCACCGGTGCCGCCACTCGTACGTTCCCGCTGGCTGCGCGATTTAGACGCGGACAGGAGCAGGCTCACTGACACGTCCGAACAGTGGTCCCCATCGCGACGACGACGACGGCTACCGTGACCAACACCGCCACCGTCTCCTGCAAGCCCACGCCGCCGGTGCCGACGCCGCAGCCGCACACCTGCCCGACCCCCGGCACGTACACCTTCTCGGCCACCACCATCACCGTCAACCAGACGACGACGGTCTGCGGCGCCGCGACCACCAAGGTCCCTGCCGGCACCCATACCGTCGGCGGCGTCACCACCGTCGTCAAGACGTCCACCACCGTCGTCTGCCCCGTCGCCACGGTCACCACCTCGGGCAACGTCACCACCAGCACCATCCTCCAGACGACGTACGTCTGCCCCACGCCCGGCACTTACACCATTGCTCCCCACACCACCACGGTGACCAAGGACACGGTCATCGTCTACCCTGTGCCCACCTCGTACAGCCCCGGCACCTACACTGCTCCCCGCCAGGTCGTCACCGTGACCGAGACCGACTACGTGACCTACTGCCCCTTCACCAGCGTCGGTCTCCCGACCGCGCCTGCTCCCCAGCCGACCAAGGCCGCGCCGCCGCCGCCTCCCCCGCCGGCGAACCAGAAGCAGGCCCCCCCGCCCCAGTACAATGCGCCGCCCCCGGCCAGTCCCGGCGGCCTCACCAGCGGCAACGACCACTTCGGCATCACCTACACTCCTTACCAGGCGACCAGTGGTGCGTGCAAGTCTGCCAGCCAGGTTGACAGCGACATCGCCAAGCTCAAGGCCGCCGGCTTCTCCACCGTCCGTGTCTACTCGACCGACTGCAACACCCTCGAGAACGTCGGCAGTTCCTGCCAGAAGTACGGCATGGGCATGATTGTCGGCGTCTTCGTCAAGGACAGTGGCTGCAGCTACGGCTCCCCCGACATCAAGGAGCAGGTTGACGCCCTCTCCGCCTGGGACAAGTGGGGCCTGGTCAAGCTTGTCGTCGTCGGAAACGAGGCCATCATGAACGGCTTCTGCTCCCCCCAGCAGCTTCGTGATCTCATCACCACGGTCAAGTCCAAGTGCTCCCAGTACTCCGGCCCTTACACCATCTCCGAGACGCTCAACGTCTGGCAGCGCAGCGACGTCTCGTCGGCCATCTGCGGCGTTGTCGGGGTCACGGGTGCTAACATCCACCCCTACTTCAACTCGGACGTCACCCCCGACGCTGCCGGTGACTTCGTTGCCGGCCAGCTCCAGCTCCTTCGCCAGGTCTGCAACGGCAACGATGTCATCAACCTGGAGTGCGGCTGGCCCACACGCGGCAATTGCAACGGCAAGGCTTGCCCCGGCCATGAGGAGCAGGCCAGCGCCATCAAGTCGATTCGCGACAAGACCGGAAGCAAGACGGTCTTCTTCTCCTTTGAGAATGACCTGTGGAAGGATGCCGGTTCTTGCGGCTGTGAGCAGAGCTGGGGTGCCGCCGCGTCGTTCCATATGATCAACGTCAGCATCTAGAGGACGACGGGCGCCGCGCAGCAAGTTCTCATGCAGCACCGCCTCGTGGTTCCCGCAGGCTCCCAGATACAACCCTGCTGAATGTACATGAACGAAAGCAACGTCCGAACTCGACCCGGTCCAGGCAGACTGCCCCTCCCGATCGCCCATTGCCATCCGACGCGGACCACGACACACCCACCTCTGGCTCTGGATGCGAGTAGGAAGGCATGGCGACGGCGGGCGGCTCTCTTGGGGGTCCAACGTTGGGCGCTCGGCTCACTACTACTTTCATCGGCGTGCGTGTGGAGTTGGTCTTGTCTTTTTTCTCTTGACGGTTTCGTGGTGCCCGGGCCCTGGAATGGAGGTTGTTTCTGCAAGTCTGCGCCAAGCACATACGGGTCTTTCTTTGTACATTTGGCATCTGATTCATCATGCTGTAATTTATTAGTGTCTATTATGGGACGAGCTGCGCTTACTGTGGGACTGCATGGATCTCTGTAGCTCGTGCAAAGTGCATGTATGTTGTGTCCTGCCGTGAGGATGCGATGACTCTCACCGCCCAGGACATTGGCATGAACAAACAAGGGTAGATGACCCAACTTCTCGCGCAACCTACGAAGTACGACCATTTGCTTTGGTCCTGCCGGTGAATAAACGCTGCATAGTAACCATGGCTCAGCGGGTGTGCGCCTACGGCAGCAAGGCGGCGCTCCTCAAGCAACACGGCAGGGCGGCGACATGCGGCAACAGGCCGGCCGGTGTGACCGGTGGAACCCGGCCGGCAGCACGGAGCCGCACGGCACCGAAGGGAGAGCGCGCGTGAGACAATGTCTCTTGCGTCCGGGTCTCATAGACGCCTTAAGCGTCGGACGCGTTGCGCAAGCAGTATTGTCTCGCGAGTAATACACTCCCGATGGCGCTAGAATGGGAACGAGTGAAAAGAAAAGAAAACGCAGCTTACTGCGGAGTACATCCCGCATGATCCATTCGTGCTTTCCACCATCCATCCGTGCGTGTATGCCCAAATCTGCCTCGTCCACGAGGACGTGACGTTTCACAGCCCAGGTGGCACAAATAAAATTGATGAGAAACACAACAAGGAAATGCCAAAGAAAATAAGAGAAATAACACGATCAATCGTGTATGAATGTACTTCGTATATGTATTCATCTTCCCCGCCGTATCTTCAACCCGACCTGCCATGCAGCAACTTCCCCCTGAATAAATCACCCGGGTCCCCAATACCGGCATGCCCATCCGTCGTCATCACACGGTGAAGAAACCCTGAATCCAAAAAAAATTTTTATAATATAAACATGTTGATATCCAAGAAGAGAACATGCATAGGCATGCTACTTTCCGGCCGTCATCGGTGGGCCAAGCTCCCCAATGGCCCAAAAGTGCATTCTGTGCCGGCCTGCAAGCATCACCGGCGGACATGGTGGAATGTGTCTCTGCCAGATGTTGCTTTTGTTCCCCAAACGTGAAGCCAATGGCAGAGGAAACATAACGGGCTGCTGTCGAAAGCAAGGCCATGTGATAAGGTAATAAGGAGGCGCTGCCACGCTCCAAATGATCCAAAAGGCAGCACCGCTTTTCCGAAACGTATACGTGGTCGTGAGGTACAGGTGTGTGCCGAGGTCTCGTACACGGAAACCTCACGGATGCAAGTTGCCATGACGAGGTCTAGCAAATGGGTCCAGGTAGGAATGAGTCCAGGTATGAATGAGTCCAGGCAAAGAGTCCAGGTATGCTGAGTGACATGGTGAGATCGATCAGGAACCATGACGTCGTAATCGAGTTTGGTAGGGGTGAGTTGATCAGAACGGCTCAGGGCCTTCGAGCAGGGTCGGCATGCGCCCGCGTGACCACTTGCCAGGCCACTCCATCTCTTCATCCTCTCGTCCAACAAGCCAGGGATACGGCGCCGTGTGCCGCAGCCAGGCATTCTCGAGCAACGGCTCGGGACCTCGCCCGCAGCGCTCGAGCTGCAACAGCCCGCCGCGATGTGCATCGCAGCAGAGGATGTTCAAGTCCTGCCCCTCGTTGGTAAAGGCAAGGCCGCCAATCTCGCTAAAGACGTCGATGGTCTGCTTGGTGCAGAAGGTCTGGGCGTCGATGACGTTGATGAAGTCGGCCTCTTCGGCAGCCACCAAGATTGGCTTCCCGCTTCCCCCGGGCGAGAAGCGCAAGCCGCGCACGCCAGCCATCTCGCTCCTGACGGTGCACAACGCGGTGCTCACGCCGCTCGTGTCGCACCACTTGCGAGCGTCCCAGATCTTGACTGCCTTGTCTTGGAAGCCAGTCGCCACGGTCCACCCATCGTCGGACCAGTCACAGGCGAAGCCGTAGTCCCTGTGGCCCTTGAGCTCCTGTAGGATCGCTCCCGTGTCCGCGTTGGCGATGAGGACGTTGGGATTATCGCCGACCACGACCCGCAGCCGGCGGTCCGGAGACAGGGCAGAGCAGTTGAGGGCAAAGGGGTACGTGGCCTGCAAAATGAACTTTTCCGTTTCAATGTCCATGACCCGGAAGCCACGGTCGTTGCTGGCGATGCTCGCGACTGGTCGCGAGGACCGCCGAGGCAGGTGGATCTTCAAGTGGTTGGTGATGCCGTCGGGCGAAATCTGCCCTTCCGAAAACTCCCTCTTGTCGTCCGAGTCCACGGACTTGAGGCAGTAGTCGCCATTGAAGGTGCCGCCCATCAGGACGCCGCAGTCGGCATCGAGCGTCGAGATGACTCCGCCCAAGGCAGGGAACTCGCGTAGGTTCATGACCAGGTCCGTCTTCTTCGACGCCAGGTTCATTCTGTTGATGCCGCTGGGGCTCGAATAATATGCTTTAGTGCGCGACGGGCAAGCGAGCACGCTCCGAAGCTGGAAGTGGGCGAGGCTGACGTCGGGACGAAAGTTCATCCTCCTGAACCGGACGAAGCTATCCTTGGATGGGATGAACCGGTCGTCCCATTTCGGCTGTTGTTGGCACGCGACGTCAGCAGCTGCTCCCCCGAGGTGAGGTACAAGGCCTTGCACGCCATCTCACTTACAGTCCAGTTGTCTGACCCTGACTGGTTGACATAGTTTCTATACGTGTGGCGCCGCCTCCTCCTCGCGGCGGCGCGCGTCGTTTCCATGGACGCCCAGTTCAGGCCCTGGAAGTCGCATTCGTCGCCCACGAGGTCGGCGTAGGCCACGTCCTGCACCTCGGCGCGAGACTGCTCGTGCACCTCGTGCAGATGTGGCGGGCGCGCTGGTCTGTGGCCCGGGAGAAAGCAGCCGTCATGTGCCCACTCGCGGAGGAAATCGATGAGACCGAGGTTCTCGGATCCGAGGATGGTCGGGTTCGGGTTGCTCAGTTGGACCGGAGGAAGGTTATCGATGAAGTTGTCGAAGAAAGGAGATTGAGGCTCATGAGGCACAAATATTGTCGGGACGTTTTGGTCCAGATAATCATCACCATCATCGTCTACCGGCAGGTCGATGGCCCAAGAAGCAGCGGGGAGGTGGGGGCTCATGGTCGACGGTGCGCTGTGCGAGCTGTGCAGAAATGGAAAGGGAAAGGGAGGTGGTAAGGCGTTCGGGTGGTGGGCAGGCGTTGCTGCGATCTCGTCATTATCGTCGTCGTCGTCGTCGTCGTCGTCGTCCGAGTACGTGTCGCCGGCTTCTCCGCCGTGCCCGTTGGAGCCGATAAACAACCCAAGCTCGGGATCGAAGTCAAAGTTGATGGACGTGAGGATGTTGGTCGCGACAACGATTTCATCCAATGGGGCACCGCCGTCACTATCGCTCATGTCCAAGTCATGGTCCGACGGAACGTAGAGGTTTTGAAGGTAGTGCGCGGGATCGTCGATGAAGGTGTCGTCGGATCCGGAGCCAAAGTTGAATCCGTCTTCGTCGGCGTGTCCGTTTACGTGGACATCACTGGCGAGTCGAGCATCCGTCATCAGCGCGTCGTCGGCGTCGTCGTCGAAGTCGACTCTGCCGTCGGAGCCAATGTCGACGGCGACGTCTTCGACCTCGCCCACGTCTTTGTCCCCGTCGAGGCCGGCAGCCGGAGCGGCGACGGAGGAGACGGCGCTGTGGTCCGAGCCGCGAGGTGCTCGGCCGTCATCCTGCGGCGGCAGCCAGTCGGTGCAGTTGCAGCCGTCGTCTTCGTCGTCGTCGTCGCCGCCGTCGTCGTCCTGGTCGCGATGCCGGCCCGGCGAGGACGACGGAGGTCGCATGGCGACGGGGCGGGCACCGGTCTCGAGATATTTACAGTCCGTGCCAGCCGAGAGCCAGCAGCAGCCAATGCCGGCTCGTGCGTTGCAGTGCGTTGGAGTGCGTCGGAGTGCGTCGGAGTGCGTCGGAGTGCGTTGGAGTGCGGCAAGGTGCTGATGTGTCACCACGTGTACTTGCTTTTCCCTCGACTTTTTTGGCTTTCCCTTGTTCGACTCCCCCCCCCC